>OZ025250.1:8173297-8380121 GCA_964019135.1 Arenicola marina
GTGTGCCATGGGAAGCCTGGTGTGGTGTGCCATGGGAAGCCTGGTGTGGTGTGCCATGGGAAGCCTGGTGTGGTGTGACATAGGAAGCCTGGTGTGGTGTGTCATAGGAAGCCTGGTGTGGTGTGTCATAGGAACCCTGGTGTGGTGTGCCATGGGAAGCCTGGTGTGGTGTGCCACGGGAAGCCTGGAGTGGTGTGTCATGGGAATCTTGGTTTGGTGTGTCATGGGAAGCCTGGTGACGTGTGTCAGAAAGCCTGGTGTGGTGTGGCATGGAAAGCCTGGTGTGGTGCGTCATGGGAAGCCTGGTGTGGTGTGTCATAGGAAGCCTGGTGTGGTGCGTCATGGGAAGCCTGGTGTGGTGTGTCATAGGAACCCTGGTGTGGTGTGCCATGGGAAGCCTGGTGTGGTGTGACATAAGAAGCCTGGTGTGGTGTGTCATATGAACCCTGGTGTGGTGTGCCATGGGAAGCCTGGTGTGGTGTGACATAGGAAGCCTGGTGTTGTGTGACATAAGAAGCCTGGTGTGGTGTGTCGTAGGAACCCTGGTGTGGTGTGCCATGGGAAGCCTGGTGTGGTGTGCCATGGGAAGCCTGGTGTGGTGTGACATAGGAAGCCTGGTGTGGTGTGTCATAGGAAGCCTGGTGTGGTGTGCCATGGGAAGCCTGGTGTGGTGTGCCATGGGAAGCCTGGTGTGGTGTGCCATGGGAAGCCTGGTGTGGTGTGCCATGGGAAGCCTGGTGTGGTGTGACATAGGAAGCCTGGTGTGGTGTGTCATAGGAAGCCTGGTGTGGTGTGTCATAGGAACCCTGGTGTGGTGTGCCATGGGAAGCCTGGTGTGGTGTGCCATGGGAAGCCTGGTGTGGTGTGTCATAGGAAGCCTGGTGTGGTGCGTCATGGGAAGCCTGGTGTGGTGTGTCATAGGAAGCCTGGTGTGGTGCGTCATGGGAAGCCTGGTGTGGTGTGTCATAGGAAGCCTGGTGTGGTGTGACATAGGAAGCCTGGTGTGGTGTGACATAAGTAGCCTTGTGTGGTGGGTCATAGGAACCCTGGTGTGGTGCGTCATGGGAAGCCTGGTGTGGTGTGTCATAGGAAACCTGGTGTGGTGTGTCATGGTAAGCCTGGTGTGGTGTGTCATATGAACCCTGGTGTGGTGTGCCTTGGGAAGCCTGGTGTGGTGTGTCATGGGAAGATTGGTGTGGTGCGTCATGGGAAGCCTGGTGTGGTGTGTCTTAGGTAGCCTGGTGTGGTGTGCCATGGGAAGCCCGGTGTGGTGTGTCATAGGAAGCCTGGTGTGGTGTGTCATAGGAAACCTGGTGTGGTGTGTCATAGGAAGCCTGATGTGGTGTGTCATAGGAAGCCTGGTGTGGTGTGTCATGGGAAGCCTGGTGTGGTGTGTCATGGGAAGCCTGGTGTGGTGTGTCATAGGAAGCCTGGTGTGGTGTGTCATCGGAAGCCTGGTGTGGTGTGTCATAGGAACCTGGTGTGGTGTGTCATGGGAAGCCTGGTGTGGTGTGTCATAGGAAGCCTGGTGTGGTGTTTCATGGAAAGCCTGGTGTGGTGTGTCATAGGAAGCCTGGTGTGGTGTGTCATAGGAAGCCTGGTGTGGTGTGTCATGGGAAGTCTGGTGTGGTGTGTCATAGGAAGCCTGGTGTGGTGTGTCATGGAAAGCCTGGTGTGGTGTGTCATGGGAAGCCTGGTGTGGTGTGTCATGGGAAGCCTGGTGTGGTGTGTCATAGGAAGCCTAGTGTGGTGCGTCATGGGAAGCCTGGTGTGGTGTGTCATGGGAAACCTGGTGTGGTGTGTCATAGGAAGCCTGGTGTGGTGTGTCATGGGAAGCCTGGTGTGGTGTGTCATAGGAAGCCTGGTGTGGTGCCTCATGGGAAGCCTGGTGTGGTGTGTCATAGGAAGCCTGGTGTGGTGTGACACGGGAAGCCTGGTGTGGTGTGACATAAGTAGCCTTGTGTGGTGGGTCATAGGAACCCTGGTGTGGTGTGCCAT
The DNA here is from genome assembly GCA_964019135.1 of Arenicola marina. NCBI lineage: Eukaryota > Metazoa > Annelida > Polychaeta > Arenicolidae > Arenicola > Arenicola marina. Next base: position 8,175,296 of record OZ025250.1, read on the forward strand.
GAGAAGCCCGGTGTGGTGTGTCATAGGAAGCCTGGTGTGGTGTGTCATAGGAAACCTGGTGTGGTGTGTCATAGGAAGCCTGATGTGGTGTGTCATGGGAAGCCTGGTGTGGTGTGTCATGGGAAGCCTGGTGTGGTGTGTCATAGGAAGCCTGGTGTGGTGTGTCATCGGAAGCCTGGTGTGGTGTGTCATAGGAACCTGGTGTGGTGTGTCATGGGAAGCCTGGTGTGGTGTGTCATAGGAAGCCTGGTGTGGTGTTTCATGGAAAGCCTGGTGTGGTGTGTCATAGGAAGCCTGGTGTGGTGTGTCATAGGAAGCCTGGTGTGGTGTGTCATGGGAAGTCTGGTGTGGTGTGTCATAGGAAGCCTGGTGTGGTGTGTCATGGGAAGCCTGGTGTGGTGTGTCATGGGAAGCCTGGTGTGGTGTGTCATGGGAAGCCTGGTGTGGTGTGTCATAGGAAGCCTGGTGTGGTGTGTCATGGGAAGCCTGGTGTGGTGTGTCATGGGAAACCTGGTGTGGTGTGTCATAGGAAGCCTGGTGTGGTTTGTCATGGGAAGCCTGGTGTGGTGTGTCATAGGAAGCCTGGTGTGGTGCGTCATGGGGAGCCTGGTGTGGTGCGTCATAGGAAGCCTGGTGTGGTGTGTCATGGGAAGCCTGGTGTGGTGTGTCATAGGAAGCCTGGTGTGGTGCGTCATGGGAAGCCTGGTGTGGTGTGTCATAGGAAGCCTGGTGTGGTGCGTCATGGGAAGCCTGGGGTGGTGTGTCATAGGAAGCCTGGTGTGGTGTGTCATGGTAAGCCTGGTGTGGTGTGTCATAGGAAGCCTGGTGTGGTGTGACATAGGAAGCCCGGTGTGGTGTGTCATAGGAACCCTGGTGTGGTGTGCCATGGGAAGCCTGGTGTGGTGTGTCATAGGAAGCCTGGTGTGGTGTGTCATAGGAAGCCCGGTGTGGTGTGCCATGGGAAGCCTGGTGTGGTGTGTCATAGGAACCCTGGTGTGGTGTGCCATGGGAAGCCTGGTGTGGTGTGTCATAGGAAGCCTGGTGTGGTGTGTCATGGGAAGCCTGGTGTGGTGTGTCATGGGAAGCCTGGTGTGGTGTGCCATGGGAAGCCTGGTGTGGTGTGTCATAGGAAGCCTGGTGTGGTGCGTCATGGGAAGCCTGGTGTGGTGTGTCATAGGAAGCCTGGTGTGGTGTGACATAGGAAGCCTGGTGTGGTGTGACATAAGAAGCCTGGTGTGGTGTGTCATAGAAACCCTGGTGTGGTGTGCCATGGGAAGCCTGGTGTGGTGTGACATATGAACCCTGGTGTGGTGTGTCATATGAACCCTGGTGTGGTGTGCCATGGGAAGCCCGGTGTGGTTTATCATAGGAAGCCTGGTGTGGTGTGTCATGGGAAGCCTGGTGTGGTGTGTCATGGAAAGCCTGGTGTGGTGTGTCATGGGAAGCCTGGTGTGGTGTGTCATGGGAAGCCTGGTGTGGTGTGTCATAAGAAGCCTGATGTGGTGTGTCATAGGAAACCTGGTGTGGTGTGTCATAGCAAGCCTGGTGTGGTGTGTCATCGGAAGCCTGGTGTGGTGTGTCATAGGAACCTGGTGTGGTGTGTCATGGGAAGCCTGGTGTGGTGTGTCATAGGAAGCCTGGTGTGGTGTTTCATGGAAAGCCTGGTGTGGTGTGTCATAGGAAGCCTGGTGTGGTGTGTCATAGGAAGCCTGGTGTGGTGTGTCATGGGAAGTCTGGTGTGGTGTGTCATAGGAAGCCTGGTGTGGTGTGTCATGGGAAGCCTGGTGTGGTGTGTCATGGGAAGCCTGGTGTGGTGTGTCATGGGAAGCCTGGTGTGGTGTGTCATAGGAAGCCTGGTGTGGTGCGTCATGGGAAGCCTGGTGTGGTGTGTCATGGGAAACCTGGTGTGGTGTGTCATAGGAAGCTTGGTGTGGTTTGTCATGGGAAGCCTGGTGTGGTGTGTCATAGGAAGCCTGGTGTGGTGCGTCATGGGGAGCCTGGTGTGGTGCGTCATAGGAAGCCTGGTGTGGTGTGTCATGGGAAGCCTGGTGTGGTGTGTCATAGGAAGCCTGGTGTGGTGCGTCATGGGAAGCCTGGTGTGGTGTGTCATAGGAAGCCTGGTGTGGTGCGTCATGGGAAGCCTGGGGTGGTGTGTCATAGGAAGCCTGGTGTGGTGTGTCATGGTAAGCCTGGTGTGGTGTGTCATAGGAAGCCTGGTGTGGTGTGACATAGGAAGCCCGGTGTGGTGTGTCATAGGAACCCTGGTGTGGTGTGCCATGGGAAGCCTGGTGTGGTGTGTCATAGGAAGCCTGGTGTGGTGTGTCACAGGAAGCCCGGTGTGGTGTGCCATGGGAAGCCTGGTGTGGTGTGTCATAAGAACCCTGGTGTGGTGTGCCATGGGAAGCCTGGTGTGGTGTGTCATAGGAAGCCTGGTGTGGTGTGTCATAGGAAGCCTGGTGTGGTGTGTCATGGTAAGCCTGGTGTGGTGTGTCATAGGAAGCCTGGTGTGGTGTGACATAGGAAGCCCGGTGTGGTGTGTCATAGGAACCCTGGTGTGGTGTGCCATGGGAAGCCTGGTGTGGTGTGTCATAGGAAGCCTGGTGTGGTGTGTCACAGGAAGCCCGGTGTGGTGTGCCATGGGAAGCCTGGTGTGGTGTGTCATAGGAACCCTGGTGTGGTGTGCCATGGGAAGCCTGGTGTGGTGTGTCATAGGAAGCCTGGTGTGGTGTGTCATAGGAAGCCTGGTGTGGTGTGTCATGGGAAGCCTGGTGTGGTGTGCCATGGGAAGCCTGGTGTGGTGTGTCATAGGAAGCCTGGTGTGGTGCGTCATGGGAAGCCTGGTGTGGTGTGTCATAGGAAGCCTGGTGTGGTGTGACATAGGAAGCCTGGTGTGGTGTGACATAAGAAGCCTGGTGTGGTGTGTCATAGAAACCCTGGTGTGGTGTGCCATGGGAAGCCTGGTGTGGTGTGACATATGAACCCTGGTGTGGTGTGTCATATGAACCCTGGTGTGGTGTGCCATGGGAAGCCCGGTGTGGTTTATCATAGGAAGCCTGGTGTGGTGTGTCATGGGAAGCCTGGTGTGGTGTGTCATGGAAAGCCTGGTGTGGTGTGTCATGGGAAGCCTGGTGTGGTGTGTCATGGGAAGCCTGGTGTGGTGTGTCATAAGAAGCCTGATGTGGTGTGTCATAGGAAACCTGGTGTGGTGTGTCATAGCAAGCCTGGTGTGGTGTGTCATAAGAAGTCTGGTGTGGCGTGTCATGGGAAGCCTGGTGTGGTGTGTCATAGGAAGCCTGGTGTGGTGTGTCATAGGAAACCTGGTGTGGTGTGTCATAGGAAGTCTGGTGTGGCGTGTCATGGGAAGCCTGGTGTGGTGTGCCATGGAAAGCCTGGTGGGGTGTGTCATGGAAAGTCTGGTGTGGTGTGTAATAGGAAGCCTGGTGTGGTGTGTCATAGGAAGCCTGGTGTGGTGTGTCATAGGAAGCCTGGTGTGGTGTGACATAGGAAGCCTGATGTGGTGTGACATAGGAAGCCTGGTGTGGTGTGTCATAGGAAGCCTGGTGTGGTGTGTCATAGGAAGCCTGGTGTGGTGTGTCATGGGAAGCCTGGTGTGGTGTGTCATAGGAAGCCTGGTGTGGTGTGTCATGGACACCCTGTTGTTGGGTTGTACCTTTAACTGATGTGGTATTAATACTTGTTGGGGGCTTCGAGTGATCGTTTCATCTCATGTTTGCTTTACCATTATCTATTTATTAGCCGGATCATCATTGGATCTGTACGCCTGCAAGTCAAGTCCGTGTCAATCTAATGAGACCTGCGTGGAGTTCAGCGGCGGCTACACTTGTCATAAAGGTGAGGATAACTTCACCAAATATTTCTGTTTGCCTGAAGGCTTCCATCGCGCTATCAAGGCTACGCTCAACTCTCATCGAAACAAACATAGTTTTATTAACACTGCTTCAAGCCCAATCTTTCTGACGGAACTCTTCCATGTATTGTGCTTCTCCCTCAAATCATTATTAAGTACTTGCTCAGAACCTAAGGCTGCGTAATGGCTGTGGCTAGTATATATACATAAAAAAACAAAATACTGATGTGACACCCGAAATGCACGTAAAAACATGTGCTTGCCATAACTGGGTGATGTGACAGGAAGTAATCAGTAAGTCCATCGGCTAGGCTAAAGTCATTTCAATGCAGAACTAGGCCATCTGAGGCGGGCCCCCCCCCCCTTTTTTTTGAGGAGGAACTCTATCTGAGGCGGCGTGGACGTGCCCCCTCCCCCTCCCCCTCCCCCCCCCCCCGCCCCCTCCACCGGTCGCCAAACAATTGGTGGAACCCTCGGTCGCAATTTTGGACCCCTCCTTTTTCAAATTGCCGGATCTGCCCCTGCCCAGGATAGCCAACACAGGCACTCTGTGGTGGGCGGCGATACCGTGTGTGGCCGTAGATAATACGTAGGGGGGTAAGATGGGTATCTCATCTAGGATCACAGAAATCAAATTCTTAATTCTCGCATGCCGAGATTAGCATCATGGCAGTTCACGATCACGGAAATAAGGTGCCCGTCACAGATCACAATGCTGGCATGGTTTGTTCACATAAATATCTACGGAGAAAAACGAAGTCGAACGGTATTACAACGGTTTCGTTCTTACTAGGCGAATACAAAGAGCTCAATATAGTCTTGATTCTCTAAAATCATCATTCGTCAGTTACCAGGGCCGAATATATACCCAGCTGTATTACCCAAATTCCATATTTACAATTAACAAGAGGGTTCATGTACTGAACCAATACTAAACAACAGGTTAATGTCATGAACTAAACGTTTTATGTATTTTGCTTTGGAGAGTCCATATGGGTTTTATCTGGTACACCATGGTCAAAAATGCACATAACTGCATTATTTGCATATTCGATATTGCAAATATTTCCTGTACCCGAAAGTGTGAATACCGCTCTCAACATAAGAACGAAAAATTACTTTCAGCCATTATTATCTCATGGAAAGTTATTAAGAAAATAACAATCCAGATCGGCAGATGTGGCAGATATGCCATAAAGCGCGAAGAATTAGCAAGGGTAACACATGACGAAGTATTCTGGCCGAGGCCAGCCATTTCGAGTGAATCCCGACTTTCTATGCGTGCTTGGTCACTCCCTAATGCCTGTTCTCAGACTTGTCATTGCTGCATTACGGAGCCCTCTAGCACCGAAACTAAGCATGCCAGGCGAATGTGGATTCCTAAACCAAGTCGACGTTAGCTCGTCTTTTGCGACCGACGTTATTATGCGAATGGCGGCCATCGATCGCAACCCAAAGGAGTGCCGGTCGATATCGCCGTTGACTCATAATGGGAGCGTCAGCATGGAGGGGGTGCACCTCCTGCGAGCGCTCTAATCGCCAAATTAAGCGTCCTATAGCAATTCCGGAGCAATTTACCATATACCAGTTCACATTTTTCTCTTGCTTCATGCCAAATCGGGGCTACCTAGCTCAAATATTAAGTTATGGCCCTTCAAAATTAAAAACGCCACTTAGCGCCAGGTTGACGTTAACACTTCCTGTCACATCAATGCTATTTGCCACACATGATGTCACTGGCGCCTTCTAGATGAAACAAATTGACTTTTGGTTTAAACATATTTTTTATTAAGCAATTGGAAATCAGGCAAAGCCTATAACAAATTCCTCTTGCTGAGGTACGTAGTCACACAACTGTTAAGAATATAGAAATGTCAATACTCGTGTGATATAAATTGTAGAACGATAAATTAGGTTATCTAAACCAGAACCAGGGTATCAGTAGTTGTGAACAAAGGGTAAAGTAACTAAATGATTACACACAGGGTCAGTCCGATATACAGTCATGTTATTAATTTTATATAATATGATTAGATATCAAAACGTTTACTCTTGGCTATAAACTCGTGGACCGCGACAAAAATGTCAGCGTTTACATCAAACGGAAAGTCAGGATTACCGTTTAAAATAGTCCCAATAGACACTGGAGCAGATAATCTTATTTGCCGCATGAGGGTATCCCAAATGTTACTGCAATGCTTACAAGCGAAGAAATAGTGAACTGCATCTTCCAGAGCTTCTCCACATGAACACAAGGGGCTATCAATTATATGCATATCATATAGATGCGATTTTAATAAGCTGCAATTCATCCTTATGCGAGCATGTATTATATTAATAGAGCGCGAACCCATTGCATAGAGTTTGGTCAGCCTTGTCTGATTTTGGGGCGTTATAGCGCGTTTGAAAGCATATATGTCGCTTAATTGTCTGGTATCAGCAGGTAGCTCATTCCAAAGTCTTACTGTGCTGGGTAGAAAAGATTTATACATTACACTTAACCTTGTTTGAATGGTGTAGTGGTTAGCGCACTAGACCGCAGATCAATAGGTCCTGGGTTCGAATCCGGGCTCGGGCACCTAATCTGGGGCATGTTTCATTCCTTCATCCTTCATCGTCCCCGGAGCTTCCTTGGCCCAATTTAGCCTGTATGTGCACAAAAGTGACCTAAAACACCAACATTTCATTTCATTTCATTGAATCGATGTCATATTGAGCGCATGGGCATTTCGTAGTTGGTACACAGTTCTGGTGTTAACAGATGGTGGTAGTATGTTACACAGATAGGGCGGGGCCTTGTTGTAAAACATTTTGTGAAATAACATCAGTTTTGCTCGTTCCCTCTTTTTGGCAAGCGACTCCCACCCCAACTCGTTATAGATCTTGATATGGCTCGTATACTTAATAGCGCCGCTTACCAAACGACCAGCCCTTAACTGTACCGACTCAAGTGTGTCGCTTTCGTATTGAGTACATCCGTCCCATATAACACTCCCGTATTCTAAGGTTGGTCTAATAAATGCTTTATACATAATGTCTAGAATCTTTCGAGACAGGCGATGACTCAAACGAGCTAGTAAATCAACACGTCTGCTTTCCTTGAGATACATTTCACTAATGTGAGACGACCAGGATAATCTTGAATTCAAGGTAACTCCGAGAATTCAAGGTACATTCCTTAACGGATTTAATTTTACCATTGCCCATAGTAAGATCAGGCATCGTTGGACAATCTTTGTTTGATATTTCCATAGATTTGGTCTTAGACGCATTAAATTTAACAAACCATTTGGAAGCCCAGTTCTTCATTTTCTCTAGATCGCGTTGTAACATGGGTGTTGCATCTTCCATTTTATCTACGATGACAAATAAAGTTGTGTCATCCGCGAACAATCTTATGTTGGACTCGATACCGTCCGTTATGTCGTTGATGTAGATTAAAAACAAGAGGGGTCCAAGAACCGAACCTTGAGGCACCCCAGCGTTGACGTGACCCCAATCTGACGTGGCCCCGTCGATAGTTACTCTCTGGTATCTGTGTCAGACAGGTAATCCTTAAACCAAGATAAGAGCTTGTCTTTTATACCAATATTTTTCAATTTAGTAATTAACCCAGCGTGCCATACACGGTCGAATGCTTTGGAAATGTCACAGAAAACTATACGAACATCTTTCTTCTTATCAAGTGCCTCACACAGTAAGTAGTTGATGTTAACAAGTTGATTTGCCGTGCTGTCTCCAGGAATGAAACCAGACTGGAATTGCGATAAGATACTGTGACCCCGGAGGTAATTAAACATATACTTAAATATTACTCTCTCAAACAATTTCCCAACACAACTAAGCAGGGAGACAGGCCTGTAGTTTTCCACGTGATTACGGCTACCTTTTTTATGAATAGGGATCACGTTGCCCCTCTTCCACTGTTTGGGCACTGAACAAGATGCTAATGACAGATTGAACAGCCTGGCAAGTGGCTTGCTTATGCTTGAGCCAGCTTCCTTCAGCATCTTGGGACTGATGCCATCAAAACCACACGCTTTGTTTGTATCAATACATTTTAGTATATCGTCAACATCGCTTTCTGCTACAGTGATATCAGTGAGGCCTGGATAATTACCATGAAGATCTGCATCTGGCATGTCCGTTGAGATGTTCTCGAGTGTTGATTGAGCGACAAAGAAATTATTTAAAAGTTGGGCTTTGGCAGCACTCGAGGATTCACTTATATCGCCGTGAGCGAGTGCCGGGTACGAATGTGCTTCTCGAGATTGACCACCACTTCTTGGGAGAAATAGAACTGGATTGATGCAACGAACTTTCTAAAGTTTCCTCATATGTTTGTGTTGCTTTACGTACTTTAGAAATATATTTGTTACCAAGATTACGATATACAGACCAGTCATCTGAAATGTTGGAATTTTTAGCCTTTTTATGACACCTATTCAGCCTTCTCTTCATGTTTCGTAAATTCTTACCATAGAATCTTTGTCGTTGGAGTGTATAGTGACAATCTTGTTAGGTATACATTCACTGCAAATTGCCAGGAATTCATTAGACCATAAACTACATGCATCATCTGCATTTGAGGAAGAAAAACATTGGTCCCAGTTATATTTAGATAAGCGATTTCGAAATGACTTATAATCTGCTTTGTCATAATACCAGACTCTACGTTTGCAAGCCTTTCTCTTGACTGCACTAAAGTCCAAGTCACACGTGATTACACAGTGGTCACTGGTAGTTACTGAAGTGGTCACATGTACATTTCGAATCAGGCGCGGGGTACTACTGATAAACTGGTCCAAAATAGACTCACTGGTCTGAGTTATTCGAGTCGGCTCGTTTACATGTATGGTGAGATGGTTATTGTTGGCAAACACTTGCATATGAGCGTGGTGGTTTGGGTTAGTGTTTTCGTCCGCATTTAAGTCACCTGTTATTATTAGGTTACTAACGCTTGTACTTTTTGCGTTATCTATGCTTATCTGCAATTTTTCCCAGAACGATATGTCGGAACTTGGTGGCCGATATACACAGCACAGTAAAAACTTGTTGTTATCAGCTCTGATTTCTAGCCATATGCTTTCTACGCCCTCAGCTTCCAAGTCCGTCCGGCGTGTCCCGTACAGATTGGGCTGCAACCCAGATAGCAACACCGCCCCAACTTTTTGCTCCCCTATCTCTGCGATAGACTCGTTGATAGCCAGTTAAGTTAAGATTTAACATACTTTCCTTGTGTAAGTGAGTTTCGGATACGCTTATTATACCAAATGTGCCACAGAAGTTGGACTTGATATGTAACAATTCGTCTTCATGTAACCCATTAACATTAGCATGACATACTGAGACTGGAGTCGACACGGAAGTTAAATCGCGCTCTGGTACGCATGGTCCGGGGTTACTTTCTACATCACCACTTAAAATAAGGGTCATCCTCGCATACAAATATACCAAAAGTCTCCTTCCAGAATGCGCATAGCCGAACTTGTATTTTCTAATCCTCTGTTTTAGATATACAACCTCAAAGTTCGCTATCACTTATGTAGTGAAAATTGATAATAAGTGTGCTGTACCACATAATACTCATGATCACAAAAAAAAAATGCTCGAAATTGCCTGGAGCCAGACGTGCGACTAGGCTTAGGAACTGGTCAGGTTCGAGCAGATAAACGTGATGTAACGAAACACATACAACAAAACAAAACTCAAAACTACAACGTTGCATGACTAAGATACTGTCATGGTAGCGACTGGGCCTGGTGGTCATGTTGGTACTATTTTCTATTGGCAGGACCAGGATTTGGAAACAGGGCAGAGAAAATCTCTCCACATACTTCGTACATATCGTCTAACTTTGCTTTAGAGGGACAATTTAAAGACAATGGAGGAAGCTTAAAAACGCCTCGCAAGGTACAATTGAACTGGGCACGGGTCACACTCGTCTGTTGACTAAACATTGGAAAGTACACCATCACTCAGCCGACAAACAGCTCATATGGAGTCGGCTTGTCTATCAAAATTGGCTCACTCTTCACGTTAAGTGGGTTTCAGTATAGATATAAATATAAACATAAATTGGTGCTCGTGCCTCGGTAAGGGCAAATGGTATCCATGCGGGTGAGCGGTGTTGAGTAAAACAATAGAAGAGTTAATGATGAATTGCACAGGAACAAGGATTGCAAGTCGGCAATGTTCTATATAATCATGCTTTAACCCATTTGTGTGACACATCATGTGGCCGCTTATTATTTAGGTACCTCGATGCCGCGACAAGGAGTTAATATGCCGTCATTTCACCTCACTATTGTGATATATTCATATAACTTAGTACAGATAGATGAGTAGATAATGTTACACGATCTTGTGTAAGGCAATTCGTTAGTCCATTGAGGGTGATATGACGCGGTGTTACCAGTCTTTGAGAGCGTCATTTAGAGCTTCTTCAAGGGCGTTGAAACCGCTGAGACCAAGTTGTGGTGAGTAATACGTGACAGAAACGAAGATATTCTCTACTTGCCTCCTGCCCAGCAAATAGCCCAGGTGGCGACCGGCTTCGTGAACACCATCATCCTGCCATCCTTCCAGAATCGCGTTCGATGAGCCCCCGGAGAGCCGGAACACGGCAATGGTATGCAATGCGGCGGACTTGGCAGGATCGAGTAGCGCTTGCTTGTAAGCACGTCTGACGTCATCCACACTGCTCACTGATATCGACAAGGCCGACATTGAAGTCCCCCTGTGTGAGACAGGTTGGCCCTGACGTAGGCGGGTTGGTGTCTCTCTGATTGACTCTCTGTCAGCTGGGCTCATTTGTAGCAGGTCTCTCACCGTTGGTCTTGGAAGGGGGTCTTTTTGGAGCTCTCCATTAATGAATAATTTGTCCTTCACCAGCTTGAATTCCACGCCGTCTGGCCCTGCCGCCTTCTTTAGTGCAGCTATTCTCTCCCCATGTTTTCTACGACATTCAAGTAGGTCTGGTGGATATTGAGGGGTTATTTTCTCCTTATCCTTTCCTCTGGGTAGGCTTCGGGCTAGTTTTCTGTGATGAAAGACGGGCAACAATAGGTCTCGGTTGTGATTTATGAGCCTTATTGTTAAATGATCCAAGTCTATGGGCTCGTTCGATGAGAGGGTCGTTGACGTAGCCATGGGACACTAGAAGTCTCTCAACGAGCTCGGCACAGTTTTCATCGCTGGCCTCCTTGAACCCATGAAAAAGAACGTTATTCGCCATCGATCTGCTTGTGAGTTCTAGCAAGCCGCCTTTAAGCTGTTTGATTTCTTCGCTCTGATGAATTACAATAGACTTAAGCAGAGCAATTTCGTTTTTCAGATCTTGGTTTTCGTGCTTAAGTGAGGCGATATTGCTAGTGTTCTCACCTGTCAGTTCCTCTGCGATAGTGACTCTCTCGGTAAGTTCGTTATTTTCACTGCATGAAGTGTCACAATCACCATCCATGTCTAATGCCGGTTTCTTTATAATCCTTTGTTTGGTATCCTTGTCTGGCGCCGGCATGGTATTATCCCTCAGCGAGCATAGTGACGGTGGGGTTTTCTGATTAACGTTTGGTTTTTTCAGCCCTTTCTCGATACTGCTGGTTCGTAAACGTTACGTGCTTTCTTCCCTTTATAGTGCAACCAGTTATCCATTTGTGGTCCAATTGTGCTTGCTCAAATAATGTATTTTAGCCACCTTGGCCTCTCCGCTTTTCAGCACACGTCCGACACCACCGCCATTCCGAATTTGTTCGGGAAATTGACTTTTCATGTTATCTACTTATGAACTTATAGTGATATTAAGTAGCGGCTCAATAGGTGAACATGAAACGATTTAAATTTTGTCGGGTAACGTAAACTTGGACGTCATTTTTGACGAACACGTTTCTGTTCCGCACAAAAAAGTTATGCACGGCAGCAGTTGCCCCTTGATATATGGTATAACGTCAAATAAACGATATGACGTGTAATAGCCGAGTAATGGTCTTTTTGAAACTGTGACGTCATCACGTCATTGTGCCGTCATGGCATGACGCACGACAACGTCCAAATAATAAGACGCAAAGGTTATGTGACCACAACCGAAAAAGTTGACCACCACGGCGGTAGAAGCATCAGCCCTTCACATATGGCTTGACCTAATTACCAAAACATGCTATACTTCATCATTAGGGATACATGGAATACGACCAGAGGTACAGAGGACGATGCAGTCGGACGAAAGACGGCAAGAATGATTTTCTGTCACCAGTTATCTGGAGATGTATGTTAGCCGCAAAGATCTCTGCTCTAGCTTGTTTTCCCGATTTTTTACGATTTTTCAAATTTAACCCGAATCTGTATAATTTAATCACATCAGGCGAATGGAAACATAATTGTGATTTGCTTTTCGCCATGTTCTTGCCCGAAGTCTCTTGCAATCGTCAACATAATCCACCTTGGGGGAGAAAATTGAAATCACCGAACCGGAAGTACGTCAAATTGAACGAAGTTCCATTATCTCCATAGGGTCCCATGTTTAACGTTTTTGACTATATACCGAACAGTATTTGGGCTATGTCACATTGTTTGCAGTTGACGGCTCAGCTCACTATGATTCATCTACGACATAGAGTGATGGCTTGAATAGGACGCCCGGGGGAGCCCCTGCTAGCACCAAAAATCCATATATTGCACCATTGGCCAAATTTCAGAAAATTCCCGTGACATCATTTCTTCCTCGAATTTCAAATGGTAGGCATTGTGTCTATCGGGTACCATGTTTAACCAAGAACAAATTTCTGGTAGTGGCAGGCACTACGCAAATCCAGGCACTACACGACAAGACATTTTCCTGGGATGCGAGATTGAGGGCTTTAACATTGGAGACCCCATAGATAATTGCCATTACAACCGGAACCGGAAGTAAGTGTGATATCTTCAATTTAAATAGGTAAAACCACAGAAAAACTGCTCAAAGTCATCTTTTACGTTCTCCTTGGCGTTTTCTTGTGGCGGCGTCAATGTCGCGTTTCCATGGAACTTCAGAACGAGGCTCGGGCACCCTCGGCATTATCGCGACGGCCAAGAAGTCCCACCGCTACTAGCGCCGATGACGCCGCCACAGGGCAACGCCAAGAAGTCCCACCGCTACTAGCGCCGATGACGCCGCCACAGGGCAACGCCAAGAAGTCCCCCCGCTACTGGCGTCGATGACGCCGCCTCAAGGCAACGCCAAGAAGTCCCACCGCTACTAGCGCCGATGACGTCGCCACAGGGCAACGCTAAGAAGTCCCATCGCTACTAGCGCCGATGACGCCGCCACAGGGCAACGCCAAGGAGTCCCATCGCTACTAGCGCCCATGACGTCGCCACAGGGCAACGCCAAGAAGTTCCATCGCTACTAGGGCCGATGACGCCGCCACAGGGCAACGCCAAGAAGTCCCATCGCTACTAGCGCCGATGACGCCGCCGAAACAAATGCCGCGTAGGCCGGATTTGTCCGAAATCGCCTTAGTTTAGTGCCGGTTGCCGCAGCTGCCAGAATGGCCGCTACAATTTATCACGGAGTAATCACGGCAGTTGCACCGTTGAAACCCCCATTTTCAACAAGCCCTCGCGTGAAAGTGGCGAAACGTTTCTGAAAGGAAGGCATCGCATGTTAACATTTGCTTGTGCGCAATTAGCGAGGCCGTTAACACCGCGTATCCCCAAAAACGGTATCGCTGTTTTTATGTTGTAACTCCGGAGTTATAACTCACCGGAATCGATTTTTAACGGTCGACATACGCAAATGTCCCTTGAGATTTTTCAAAATCGAGTTTTCACAGACCAGCAAATTTCATGCAACATGCTTTCGAGGGGAGGGGCTGTGTTACGTTGCAATTATCCTCCGGTTGCAAAATGTCCACCTACGATTTTCGTGGCATGTTCTCACCAAGATCTCATGTGTCATTGTGTGGTTTATTTTCAGGATGTTTCTACAGAATTAACAACATCAGTGCCAACATACAGTCTCTTAAGAGGGTTGAGATCCAGCAGAGCATTGAGCACCGCTGCAAGAAAAAGTGCCAAGAGAATGACTTGTGTTCTGCCATCAAGGTGAACACCTCATACTGTGAGATGTTCACAGGTGTGATCGATAGCTACCCAGCATGGAGTGCTATGTGGAAGAGGACATGTGGTGCGTATAACCCATTAATAGAAACCAGCAGAGGTTGTGCTGATCAATTATCTCTCTGACCATTAATGCTCTCATCCGCATCCATCCCCCTCATCCACCTCACTCCAACCCGCTCACACACCCTCACACACACTCACACACACACACTCACACACACACATTAACACACGCACACTCACACACTCGCACACTCACACATTCACACACACACTCACAAACTCACCCACACACACACACTAACACACACACACACACACACTTGCACACTCACACTCACACCCTAACACCCACACACTCACACACTAACACAAACACACTCACACACACTCATACACACAAACTCAAATTCACATACATACTAACACACACTCACACTCACACACTAACACACTCACACACTCACATACATACTAACACACTCACACACTCACATACATACTAACACACTCACACTCACACACTAACACGTTCGGTCACCGGATGTGCGAACTTTAAAACATGCTAAACACTTTAAATTACAATTTAACATGCGCGTCTGTGATTACCCTTTTTGCGAAATAAGGTCAATATGCAAAGATGAGATAGAAGTGATTGATGCGTTTCGAGTGTAATCGACACACTTGGTGAATGAACAACACATATTTGTTTTTAGCAGGGCATGGCATCCCGTAACATTAGGCACTATATCAGTTTGTTCTTTCCCTGAAGGGACCAATGAAACAACACCTGATATAACAACAGTGGACCAGGGACAGACTTCTCCGTCAATAAGAACATTTGATATAAGAACAGTGGACCAGGGACAGACTTCTCCGCCTACAACAACACCTGATATAACAACAGCGGACCAGGGACAGACTTCTCCGCCTGCAACAACACCTGAGGTAACAACAGTGGACCAGGGACAGACTTTTCCGCCTAAAACACCACCTGATATAACAACAGTGGACCAGGGACAGACTTCGGGGCCTAAAACAACACCTGATGTAACAACAGTGGACCAGGGACAGACTTCTCGGCCTACTACAAAACCTGATATAACAACAGTGGACCAGGGACAGACTTCTCCGCCTATAACAACATCTGATATAACAACAGTGGACCAGGGACAGACTTCTTGGTCTACAACAACACCTGATATAACAACAGTGGACCAGGGACAGACTTCTTGGTCTACAACAACACCTGATATAACAACAGTGGACCAGGGACAGACTTCTCCGCCTACAACAACATCTGATATAACAACAGTGGACCAGGGACAGACTTCGCGGCCTACAACAACACCTGATATAACAACAGTGGATCAGGGACAGACTTCTCCGCCTACATCAAAACCTGATATACCAACAGTGGACCAGGGACAGACTTCTCCGCCTACAACAACACCTGATATAACAACAGTGGACCAGGGACAGACTTCCCAGCCTGCAACAACACCTGATATAACAACAGTGGACCAGGGACAGACTTCTCCGCCTACATCAACACCTGATATAACAACAGTGGACCAGGGACAGACTTCTCCGCCTACATCAACACCTGATATAACAACAGTGGACCAGGGACAGACTTCTCCGCCTACAACAACACCTGATATAACAACAGTGGGCCAGGGACAGACTTCTCCGCCTGCAACAACACCTGATATGACAACAGTGGACCAGGGACAGACTTCTCCGCCTGCAACAACATCTGATATAACAATAGTGGACCAGGGACAGACTTACCAACCTACAACAACGCCTGATATAACAACAGTGGACCAGGGACAGAGATCCGCACTTGTAAGAACATCTTTGGGGCCGAGGCCATCTTCCAACAGACCCGCAACAAAGCAAGATATAGGTAGGACATCTTCAAGTATGGCACTCAGATGAACTCTAAAAACAATTTAACGCTGATAAAAACTGATGGACGAATTGATGTTTGCCAACAACCTCCCGAAAGCAGGATGAATAATGATGAAGATGCATTGGGATATACAGAACGAATGTCATCCTGTCACTGTCGCCTATTTAAATATGATTTATATTTAGCAATAGATGATAACAAAATTAATCCGTGGCCGATCGTGTCCGTTTGTTTCATACTCTTCAGTCCAGTGCCCAGCTCCACCGATTGTCCCTAACACCAGGAGACACTACGACTCTCTACGGGCCGGGACGTTTGTGACCTATTCCTGCTCGCCTGGAAGCAGTTTCCCGGAGGGCGGGGTGTCGCGAACCATCACATGCCTGCCCAGCGGGTCATGGAGTATGACAACCATCGAGGGCTGTAGAGGTAACGTTGTCCGACCATTGGGTGTTGGGTATGTGTCGTGTGTGAGACCGGTGAGAGATCAGCGGGTGGGGAGGGCAACCTAGGGTGTTATGGGGCATTACCGAGCGAAGATGAATAGCTGTCAGATCGACTTGCAATCATTGCAATCAACAATGACGGGCTGTTTGGGTGAGTTGGCATTGGTTAGTGACACGATGGATAAATTTTCAGCTTATTTCGTTTAAATTAGCTTATTTCGCAACAATGAGTGGCCTTGATTCAGTAAGGTTATCTCAGGCAGTCACGCTGATGGTCCATTGATTGTCCACACTATAGATACAGACGGTCAATCCTTCATTGACGTCACTGTTGCTTTTAGCCAATCCATCTCATGTGACTTTCTGGTCAGTTTCAGTGATGAGTACTGCCCACTTGTACCAATCATGAGCTATGATTGTCAATTTCATAATCTAGCTCGGGGAGTTAAACGGTGTATAGACGGCTTGATACTCCGCCCCGCCTACCATGGAGTTCTTTTTCGTTAATGGTCAACGGTAGCTGATGAAAGGACACACGCGAGAAGTATTCATCTCTGAAAGTGACAAGAAAGTGACACGCTGCTTTGTTTGTCGGACTTATTTGACGGACATAACGCACGTGGACGACATGTTTGTCGCCGCGTGATTGAACAAAGGCAACAAAGACGTCAATGAATGATTGATCGGTCGATTGCTGAGTCTCGTCTGTGGAGACCGGTGTTCATCAGTTATATGTTTATATCAGGCAACGAAGGCAGGACGACCGTCAGGATGGTTCCATGTGATCCCGGCACCCGCTCTGTGGAGGGTCTGGACTTCTACAGATCTATGTGTACCTCCACGGGAGTCTGCACCCCGGTCGAGAACTCGTGTTCGGGTAAGCATCCATCTGTGCCAAGGGCCGCCCCGATAGCTCAGTGGGCAACAGTGCTCGCATTGAGCGTCCTGGCCACCTGAGAGCCTAACAGCGAGTGGGTCGGTGGTTCTCGCCCCGCTATGGCCATGTCTGTGTGGTCGCAGGATAAAGATCCCGTGTCTGTCTTCGCAAAGTGTAGCGGGTTACCCCCGGGACATGGCTCCGTTCTTCCCTTCCTTCTCCCATTTACCCGATATAACCATAATTGGTTAAATTGTCCTGAATATGCAACCAACTTTCTTCCCCATAGCGAGTGAGCTCGGTGTATCAGCGTGATCTACTGGGCGAAATACCCTTCACAAAGATGCCGATATGGATCTATCGTCCTTTGTTGTCGCTTACATATGTTCGTACGTAGTTTAAATGAATCAAAAAGTCATCAACCTCGTTTCGACATAACACTATATTACACCGCATGGCATAACAAAGAACGATTAAACAAAACTGCTAAAATGATTGCAACCAAATAGCGAGGAGCTTGGAATTATATCAAACGGTTCGGGTTGCTGAAGCAGGAAAGTGAATTGACGTACCCACAGTATTCGCGTGCTTCAAAAGACTTATTACACACAGATAAATGATTATGTGGCGTCTCATAGGTTCTTAATATCCCGGCACAGCGGTCTCTAATGTGTATTGTGACCCCCCCCCCCCCCCCCCCCCCCCCGCCAGCATCACACTGTCGCCCACCTCCGATGTTTGACAATGCCGACCTGGCGGTGACACACCCCACTGGCGGGAGAGCGTACGCCATTGTCTCCTGCCACCCTGGTCACCGATTTGCTACCGGAAGGAAGCAGAGCCGAATCTCGTGCCGCGAGAATGGCGAGTGGGACTTCATCGATGATTGCAAAGGTCTGTACGCTTAATGCACAGAAATAATACTGAATGTGTATATGTATAATAACTATATTCAGGAGAGGCTCCGGGGGGGGTGGGGGGGGGCAGGCACGTGCTTTGGCTCGAAGGCTTGAAAATAGACGAAAAAAAGGCACGTGCCCCCTTTGGCTCGGAAACGGGGCCCCAGGGGGCGCTATTCTCTCTGCACAACCTCACCCACACCCCCTCCCCCCCACAACCTCACCCACACCCCCTCCCCCCCACAACCTCACCCACACCCCCTCCCCCTGATCGCAAGTTTCTGATGAGATCCGCGCCTGGATAGTACCTCACCAGCACCCCCCTCCCCCCGCCCCCCACCGATTGCCAGTTTCTCACTGGATAGTACCTAATTAATAAGTAGTGCCCCCCCCATCTCCCCCCCCCCCACACCTTCGTAAATTCCTGGATCCGCCACTAATATCTACATATGTTAGGTTATAGAAACGCCTATATACGTATGTTCATTGCTTGCGCATCTGCAAATAGGTTAATTTAGACGGAGAAATAAAATCAGAACAACGTTGATCACTTAGGCCATGACCAAAACGTTATCTTTGGTTTTATAATATTCTTTTTCCTTCGGTTACAATTGTATGTATCGTGATAAACATTTAATGAAATATACATTATTTTTTGCTTCATGATCTTAGTCTCGATAACTCTATTCAAACGCAACATTTCAGTATTTTTGTAACTTCGTTGCTGTATAAAGTACTGTTCCAAAACAATTCAATAGGCTGCATGGATACAGACTATTTAATTCGCCAATGTAGACCGCAAGGACAGAAATGTTGTCGCACGTGGTGACGCTGTCCCATTTAATTGTCACGTTTTCTCTTTTTTTCTATATTTCCAGGCAAAATCGCATTAAGTTAACTTGGAATCAGTAACGGACAAATAGCATTATACGTGACTGTATACATATGGGTTTTCGAAAACACATTTTGAAAACAAATACATTACTCACTGGCGATTTGCTTTCTTCTCTTTTATATTAACTAATTCCCATTTCTTTATTGCGCCAAGTTGAGGTATGTCCGCCGCTGTCGAGGCTCCCCAACGGTACGCTCAGCACTGACAGAGCCGTGTACGGTACAGTCGTGGAGGTGACTTGCCATCCGGGCTTTCACCTTCCCTCCTGGCAGACCGCCCACACCGTGTCCTGTACAGAGACCGGATCCTGGAACGACTCGGTCCCGGACTGTATCGGTGAGTCCGCTTTGCGAAATTACATCTAAGTCATTAAGGCTAGCTTACACTGTGCCGGTTTGTAGGCCCGGTTTACCCCGGTTCTGAAAACTGGGGACAATGTTGGACAACCCTGGGCACTCGTAGCGAGTCTGTAGTCACTCCGGGATGATCCGGGATGTACCGTGGTGAACCCTAGGTCGCCCTGGTGGGTTTAAACTGTTCGAAACTACCGGGATGAACCGTAGCACCGTAGTAACACCGTGGCCTACTGTTTTCGCGCCGGTTCGTCCCGGTATATAGACCGGGAAGGACCGGGGGAGGACCGGGGTAAACCCTAGTTAACACCGGTACAGTGTGAGCTAGGTTTTACAGAGAATATATCTACCGATGGCCTATTTCACGTACATAGTTTAGCCGGTTACGGGGCTTAATTAGTCGGCTAAAATCCTCCATCATTTACATGCTTACTTTAGTCGACTGAGCCCCGTAGTCGGCTAAACTGCGTTCGTGAAATCAACCACTCCAAGCCCTGACGACAAATGCTCAGTTTCTGGTAAATCGTGCAGTCGGCCGGACCTATTCATATTTCGTCGACATTCCTTGTTCTATGAGCAATATTATGTTCGGATGCATAGAGAAATGTCGTTGGAGGCATTGTCATGTCCTATATGGCGGCGTCCTCGCCCCATTATCCTGCGGGGGCCAACTTGGGCTTCGAAATTATTGCGACAGGGAGAGAGGATGAGGTTGAGGGTGAAGGTAAATCTTACGACAGGGAGGTTGGCGGGGTTGGGAAAGGTAAATATTGCGACTGGGAGGAGGGGGTGAAGGTAAATCTTACGCCTAGGACGGGGGGGGGGGGTGGTAAAGGTAAATAGTGCGACAGGGAGGGTGGGGTGGTGGCAAAGCGAAATATTCGGACCGGGAGTGAGGGGTGGCGGTGGTAATGGCGTATCTTACGACTGGGAGGGTGGTGGTGTTGGTAAAGATAAATATTGCGACTGGGAGGAGGGGGCAAAGAGACAATCTTACGCCTAGGAGTAGGGGGGTGGTAAAGGTAATTATTGCGACAGGGAGGGTGGGGGGGGGTAAAGGTAAATATTCGGACTTTGAGTGGGGGGTGGTGGTGGTAGAGGCTAATATTGCGACCCGGAGTGGGGGGCGGGATGGTGGTAAAGGTAAATATTGCGACCCGGAGTGGGGGGCGGGATGGTGGTAAAGGTAAATATTGCGACCCGGAGTGGGGGACGGGATGGTGGTAAAGGTAAATATTGCGACCCGGAGTGGGGGGCGGGATGGTGGTAAAGGTAAATATTGCGACCCGGAGTGGGGGGCGGAATGGTGGTAAAGGTAAATATTGCGACCCGGAGTGGGGGGCGGAATGGTGGTAAAGGTAAATATTGCGACCCGGAGTGGGGGGCGGGATGGTGGTAAAGGTAAATATTGCGACCCGGAGTGGGGGGCGGGATGGTGGTAAAGGTACATATTGCGACCCGGAGTGGGGGGCGGGATGGTGGTAAAGGTAAATATTGCGACCCGGAGTGGGGGGCGGGATGGTGGTAAAGGTAAATATTGCGACCTGGAGTGGGGGGCGGGATGGTGGTAAAGGTAAATATTGTGAGCTCGAGTGGGGGGCGGGATGGTGATAAAGGTAAATATTGTGACCTGGCGTGGGCGCAGGATGGTGGTAAAGGTAAATATTGCGAGCTCGAGTGGGGGGCGGGATGGTGGTAAAGGTAAATATTGTGAGCTCGAGTGGGGGGCGGGATGGTGGTAAAGGTAAATATTGTGACCTGGAGTGGGCGCAGGATGGTGGTAAAGGTGAATATTGTGAGCTCGAGTGGGGGGCGGGATGGTGGTAAAGGTGAATATTGCGACCCGGAGTGGGGGGCGGGATGGTGGTGAAGGTAAATATTGCGAGCTCGAGGGGGGGGCGGAATGGTGGTAAAGGTAAATATTGTGAGCTCGAGTGGGGGGCGGGATGGTGGTAAAGGTAAATATTGCGAGCTCGAGTGGGGGGCGGGATGGTGGTAAAGGTAAATATTGCAACCCGGAGTGGGGGGCGGGATAGTGGTGACGGTAAAAGGGGGGCGGGGTGGTGGTAAAGGTAAATTTTACGACCGGGAGTGGAGAGGCGCGAGTGTCACTTTCTTGTCACTTTCTTGTCAGTTTCAGACATGATTACTTTTGACTCGTACCTGCCATCACCTATGATTGTCAACGATTAACGAAAAAGGACTCAAGCCTGAGTGGGGCTTAGTGTCGTAGCATGGATCCGTCTATTCCAAGCCCGGGATCTCTCGCTAAGCAGTTCTTATGCCCTCAATGCAATGGTATCATTCCAGTAGACATGTATATATCTTCTTGCCGTCTCCATGCCGTGTCGTCTCTTCCAGCGATCATGTGTGACTCTCCGCCAGCCGTGCGTCATGCCTCCAATAACGGCACTGGTGGCGCCACCTTTGGGACAGTGGTGAAGTACGTGTGTGAAGGGGACCGCAGGATGGCGGACGGATACAGGTCAAAGGTCATACAGTGTGAGAGGCAAGGCAACTGGTCCGACCAAATAACCTCCTGCCAAGGTATGCGTTTATTCTGAAATTTTGTTTCTGAAGGTCATCTTTGACTTATATGGAACGCTTGCTCTGTTCTACATTATATATCGTTATTCCAGATTATATATCCCTGGTGTATCGTCCTATGTTCCAATAATGACAGGTGTCTGATCTGTCAATATCTGGTGCCTGGGGTGACTTATTCTCTCAATATCTGGTGCATGAGGTGACTTGGTCTGTCAATATCTGGTGCCTGAGTTGACTTGGTCTGTCAATATCTGGTGCCTGAGGTGACTTGGTCTGTCAATATCTGGTGACTGAGGTGACTTGGTCTGTCAATATCTGGTGATTGAGATGACTTGGTCTGTCAATATCTGGTGACTGAGATGACTCGGTCTGTCAATATCTGGTGACTGAGGTGACTTGGTCTGTCGATATCTTGTGACTGAAGTGACTTGGTCTGTCAATATCTTGTGACTGAGGTGACTTGATCTGTCAATATCTGGTGCCTGAGTTGACTTGGTCTGTCAATATCTGGTGCCTGAGGTGACTTGGTCTGTCAATATCTGATGACTGAGATGACTTGGTCTGTCAATATCTGGTGCCTGAGATGACTTGGTCTGTCAATATCTGGTGACTGAGGTGACTTGGTCTGTCAATATCTGGTGACTGAGGTGACTTGGTCTGTCGATATCTTGTGACTGAGGTGACTTGGTCTGTCAATATCTTGTGACTGAGGTGACTTGGTCTGTCAATATCTGGTGACTGAGGTGACTTGGTCTGTCAATATATGGTGACTGAGGTGACTTGGTCTGTCAATATCTGGTGACTGAGGTGACTTGGTCTGTCAATATCTGGTGACTGAGGTGACTTGGTCTGTCGATATCTTGTGACTGAGGTGACTTGGTCTGTCAATATCTGGTGACTGAGGTGACTTGGTCTGTCAATATCTGGTGACTGAGGTGACTTGGTCTGTCAATATCTGGTGACTGAGGTGACTTGGTCTGTCAATATCTGGTGACTGAGGTGACTTGGTCTGTCAATATCTGGTGACTGAGGTGACTTGGTCTGTCAATATCTGGTGACTGAGGTGACTTGGTCTGTCGATATCTTGTGACTGAGGTGACTTGGTCTGTCAATATCTGGTGACTGAGGTGACTTGGTCTGTCAATATCTGGTGACTGAGGTGACTTGGTCTGTCAATATCTGGTGACTGAGGTGACTTGGTCTGTCAATATCTGGTGACTGAGGTGACTTGGTCTGTCGATATCTTGTGACTGAGGTGACTTGGTCTGTCAATATCTTGTGACTGAGGTGACTTGGTCTGTCAATATCTGGTGACTGAGGTGACTTGGTCTGTCAATATCTGGTGACTGAGGTGACTTGGTCTGTCAATATCTGGTGACTGAGGTGACTTGGTCTGTCAATATCTGGTGACTGAGGTGACTTGGTCTGTCGATATCTTGTGACTGAGTTGACTTGGTCTGTCAATATCTGGTGACTGAGGTGACTTGGTCTGTCAATATCTGGTGACTGAGGTGACTTGGTCTGTCAATATCTGGTGACTGAGGTGACTTGATCTGTCAATATCTGGTGACTGAGGTGACAAATGTCAATGTCTGATGACTGAGGTGCCTGATCTGATAATATATATTTTTATGTCTGACGAACCTAGGTGGTTTGATTTTTCTTTGTGTATTGCATATCAGATGTACTGAGGTGGCCTGCTCAGTTAATGTATATAAATTAAGTGACATTGTAATGCACTCGTTCATTAATGTTACATGTGGTGTAGCCCCGATGGACTCAGGAGTCACAAGCTCCTCCCTAGGGTCCCGAAGCAGCGCAATGACGTTGCCGCCAAAATCAAACAGATTATTAAAAATAAATAAATTTAAATTACTTTCTGGGAGTATCATGTATAACTCTTAACATTTCCTTCTTCTATGCAACTTGATCTATTACTTAACTGTGTAGATTTTCGCAGCAGCGTCAATGCGCTGCTTCGGGACCCTACGGAGGAGCTTGTGACTCCTGGCTCCCTTTGGGGCGACATGGGATGTTCCACAGCAAAGCCCCAATATATAATCAATTAATATTAACTCAATATATTCTTTTAATATTAATATATCTATTCCCTTCACAGACTCCATGTGCCCTCCAGTCCCCAAGGTCAAGAACGCCATCGCTGATGGCCTTGAAGCGTACCAGGGACGTACCGTACGCTACGAGTGTCGTCCCGGGAACGCCCTGCCAGAGGGGGGCGTCCAGGCTGAGTATTACTGTAACGGGGTCGACTGGCAGAAGACAGGCCTGCACGACGACTGCGCGGGTGAGCAGTTGTCTGGCACCCACCATTCACAGCATTATGACTCCACCCAGGGGCGGGTCTAGAATTTTGAAAGCGGTGGGGGGTGGGGGGGGCTTGGGAGGGCGGCAGGGTGCGACCGGTGGGGTAGTGGCGACCGGGGCGAGGGGCTCAACAAGGGAAACGTGTCCACCAATTCTTTTTTACAATGGCGTGGGGGGGGGGGGGGTGTGGACATTTCAACTAATCAAACAAACCTTGGATCTACATCTGGGGTGCGTCTACATCATGGCACTTTCCGATGTATTTCGTATTTTATCCGGTCCGGTGTTTGCCGAAGCCAGTTAAATATGTTACAGGTATACCCAGATATATCTGTTTAAATTGCGGTCCTTGTCTGCACTATGTCATCAAATTTTCCGGCAGTCGATCGGTGGTTCGAGCCCCGCTGTGGCCATGTCTGTGTGGTCGCAGGATAAAGACCCCTCACGTCCTTCTTTGCAAAGATAGAGGGTTACCCCGGGGAGGTGGCTCCACTCTCTCTTCCGTTGATGCAATATGACCTAAAGTGATTACAGCGTATATAATATCGCATACCCCGTTTAACTCACAGCCAAGCTGTGTCCCTGGAACCTCAGCAGCTCTCATCATCACCTTGTGGAGGAGTCGACAGCGCCATCTTTCGGGATGGAGGCCGACGTGGCCTGCAGCCCGGGGTATCACTTCGCCGACAGGGGGCGCGCCAAACTCGCCCGCTGCAATGAGAGCGGTCTCTGGGAGAGACTGGAGACGTGTGTCCGTAAGTCGACAAGGGTGGGGAGTGGGCGGGGGGGGGGAGGGGTCATGTTCCCAAATCACGAAAAATAAATGTCAGTGTTCCCAGGTCACGATGAATTAAATGGAAAACTCTCCTAATACAATGGAAGGGGCGGATATATGATATAAATTGGCGCTTTTCCAATTCACGGTTATGTAATATTAAGATTCTCAGTTCACGATTAATGAAACTATTTGATCATGACAATCGGTAACAATATCCCATTCCCAGTTCACGTGATGAATAAGTTAGGTACTCTTTCTAGCTGTGCAATGCATTTGTTTTCATGTCTACTCTTTCCATTTTGTCCAGCGGTGGACTGTGGACCGAGTCCACGTGTGAACCTGTCCAGGCATGACGTGCACGTGTCCACGACCTTCGGCAGTGACGTCACGTACACGTGTATCCAGCTCCACTGGTTCAAGCGAGACGTCTACTCCCAGACAACCACGTGCACAGCCGACGGCGTGTGGTCTCCACTGCCCGCGACCTGCAAAGGTGAGCACCTCTCCTGCTGTAACTCCTGGTACAACACCGTTAAAGTCCGTATCATCATACCTAGATGTCAATATAATTAACGGGATGCATGATAAAAAAAAACATCACTCAAAGTTGCAAAGGTGATTTGATTAAAATAATTATTTTAACGAGTATGGTGGGGGAGGGTTCCGTCAGATCTCGAGGGAGGCGCCGTCGCTGTTGGAACGGTCAAACAGTATATAACACTCTCCCGCAAAGAGGCGTTACGCGGTATATGACACTCTCTCGCAAAGAGGCGTTACGCGGTATATGACACTCTCCCGCAAAGAGGCGTTGCAGTCGGGGGATGTACACGGCAAGTGAGAACTCACTGCGCCCTCCAGCTGTCGGAAATTTGTCAACGTCAGTGTGCTGACGTCACGACACCTGTCCGTGCTTCCCAGCTCGTCTAGTGATCGCCTTAAATAGTAACTTTAAGATACGCGTTTCATTCTTGGCTATTGCTTCCCTTCTATCCCGCAGTGATCACGTGTCTGCCGCTCCCCACATGGAACGGCCTCACGCTCAGCTCCCGGAAGCGACGTCGTGGCACGCGCGTCAACGTGTCGTGTTCTCATGACGACACAAATGTGACGTCATCGATGACGTCAGTTGAGCTACTGTGCGACCGCGACGGGCGCTGGACCCCTGACATACCGTCGTGCGAAGGTGGGATGAATACATTGTATTTGTTGGGGGAGGGGAGGGGGAGGGGGAGGGGGGCAACGAGAAGTGACATGATGTCCACACAAAAATATATATATAACAGAATAGATCTAACTAAATATCCAATATTTGAATGGAAGGTGTCATATAGTAAGTTAGTATTATATTACACACCGCAAGCCATAAATAAATAATGTGATTTATTTTGTAGAGAAAAGAGATGCGAGGACAGCGATCACATCGGTGGAGGCGTCCGAGGCAAAGGTTTACGGTATCGTGGTCCTCTCAGTCCTTGGCGCCATCTGCGGCCTGGTGATTATCTCCGACATTCCAATAATAATCAATCACTGTTGTGGCAATCGTCGACGTAGAAAGCTCGACAGAAAGATCCCGAAAAAGACCAGGAGACCGAGGAGAAACCAAGTGACCGCCCTTTGATCGTCATCGGATATGTGTAGTCACCAGAATACAACAACACGGCATGCAAGTGAAGCTCGTTTTATATATGCGATAAATTACGAAATTAAAATGGAGACAACGATGTTATATGCGACCTTAATTTCACACTACGCAGCTAACTCGGTCCCTGCTTGACGAATCAAAACGCTGTCATTCTAGTCACGATTTGGGACGTGAAACCAGGCAAACTGCGCTGTGGGCGTGGCGAGACAAGTGTGGGTCCCTTCTAGATGGGAAAACGGGTTTTGTTTTCGACAGATCCATTTATCTCGTTTAAAGTAGGTCATTGATGAACACATATCTGATGTTTGTTAGCTTTATACTACTGATGCATATGGATGATTCTATAGGCAGATACGATTTAGCCACTTGAAGTCAATAACTCTTGTTAGATCTATTTTACCGCCACTGATTTATTGTAAAATCAAGAAATGAATCAATAACGTTTTGGAAAATTATAACAAAGCTTTATTTAAATAATTTATAAAAGAATGTTTAACTGTATTAATTTGAAAATTGTGCCATTATATAAATTCTCCATCATGTCCTTTGCATTTCGCAAATATTTGATATCGAGTCATGTGTAATGTGTAAGAATGTTTAATTGTATTAATTTCAAAAGTGTGCCATTATATAAATTCTCCATCATGTCCTTTGCATTTCACAAATATTTGATATCGAGTCATGTGTAACTACATTTTTGTCTGATATATATTACACATAGACATAGATCTAGGCTTACAAAAAAAAGTACATATGTTTTTATCAGCGATTACTTCTTTCTAAATTTGGCAATTTTTTATTTTAATTTTTTTTATAATATTGGAATGACGTGTCTTGCAAGTAAACGGTCAAGTGAACTTAACAATACAACATTGCAAAGTATGCAAATATGAATTAGACAAGAGTACAATTACGTTGCAATGGTCAACTAAATCTATGGAGAAAAAGTTAAATGAAAATTTAAAAGTTAAGAGACTGCATAAAACCCTGACTGACACTGAAAGAAGCACTTTTCAAATAAAATTTATGAAATGTAAATGTAAAAGAATGTAAAAGAAGTGAAGCAATTTAGAAAGATATTGTTGACACAATAGATATGCAACAATGTCCTTTTGACATTTGCCTATTTGAATGGTAGTTGCATTGATGAAAAACTCAAATTGACGTTGATGGCTGGCAATCATTTTGTCACCCGATCAATCCAGTTCAGTGTAAACATTGGGGCATCATCTAGCTATTGGTCGCCAAGTTTACTAAGTGCGACCAGTATTGTGGAAAATTACAAGTTGAAAGTGTCATTTTGTGACATGTACCAATATATTGATATTTACATGTTAAACGTTCTTTAGTTAGGACGTCCTAAAGACGAACTGCGACCCATCCCTTGCTCGCCGCGCCGGAGGCGCAGCTTGCCTGATTCCGCGTCCTATGTCGCAACTAGTATGACAGCCCTCTGCGCCCGGTATCCATTGTTACGCAGGGTCAAACTGCGCACTAAACAAAACGCACGTGTTTGTTTTGTCTCCAAACTGCCAGGCCGGAAGTAGAACCCCCGAGAACTGACATGCCGTATAGCGCATGCGGGGCGCTAAGCAACTTTATTGGCCCGACATCAAGCTGTAGCATCCCGTCAATTTTCCGAGGCCTTTAGTTGGCCAGTCACATTTTATACCATATCTAGTGACCAAGAAACGAGGCAACTAGGCAACTACGCAGCTACGCAGCTAGTCGGGCCGCAAGGTTTGTCGGGCCGTTTAAATCTTTAAAAACAATTGGTTTTTACGTGACGCCATGTTTCTTAGTTCTTTACAATATCACTATGGCAACGATTGTTGATTGAACCGGCAGCTTGGGTCAGGTTACATGATTTTGGCCTGAAGTTTGATTCGCATGATTTCATTCAGATCTAATAATATATATAATATAACTCTATTGTACCACTTACTGCGCTCATAAACTCATAATAATGAGCCACAACCCTACTGGGAAGAATTAGTGAGACATGATCTTCATTGTACGATGGCATGATTAACAGTTTAATCAGTTTTACTTATTCCACGTTACTTCGATACTTCTAAATATTCACATATTGTCATGTAAAGAAGCTAGTAACAAAACAATTATAGTTTTTTTGAAAAAAATTATTATGTATAAGTTTAAAATTTAAATTTAAAATATTTTTTCATCGTGTATATTTCTTGTTTAGTAATTTCTTTGACGATAATCACTGACTAGATGTGTGTACATGTCAGATATATATAAACAATATGTCAGTTGTCGTTCGCCTATTTGCATATGTTGTATTTGGATTTGCATCCATTTCTGTTAATATGGCTTTCTATACATTAATACAGCCTCGGCGTGTCATACATTGAAACAGCCTCGAGGCTTGTGATTCTGTTACGGTATACACATGGTTTCAATATGCATGTCAAATTACTGTTTGGGATATATGTCATAATAAGTGCTACAGAACTATAGAAATATGCCGTTTTTGTTGCTGTAAATACTATTGGGCTTTCTATGTGACATGATAATAATTTTCATGCCTGATTCTCACGGTTTATGCCGCCATCTTGAGCTGTGAATAGCAGAACACCGACCACTGAGAGGTTTCGGGAGCGGTATTCATAATCCACACGGAGCTTACGCCCAAAAAGTGCCTTTCTTTCCCAGCCTATTAGGTCCGTAGAGGTCGGATGCATAATCCATACATTGCGTCAAAAAGAGCCACTTTCTTTGTTAATATGTTGCTGTCATATAAAGCTTGACAAATGTTCCAGTTAAGAGCAGTAGCGCTAAGTAGGGACTATGAATAACGCCCCTGTAAAACAATTACCCGAGTTCAGGGATTCTTCGCTGTTCGCCAGGTGGCGTAACTAAGGATTCTTTGGTGTTCGCTAGATGGCGCCATCGCTCATAGACTAAAGATATCATTGCATCTCTAGCAGACAGTCGCTCTTCATTAGTGTATTACCAGTTTAGAAACTAAAAGTAATTATTTCGGAGCGTCTGCAACTGAACTGAACTCGCCATGGTGATGTAACCGGGTGGTTGTCGCGTTTAGAGGATAATATTCGTACCTGACCTACGCTATATATTGCCTGACTGTTGAGTAAACCAATTAATACGGTAATAACATACATTAACATTAATAACATACGCTTGAAGCATCCCAAATTGCCTCTCAAACAATGTGGAAGTAGTGGATAACGAATTTCATTCTGTTTTAGAATGCAACTTTTATATTGAACTACGACTTTCTTATTTCCTGTCTTGTAGAAAAAACTGAGGTTTATGAAAATTAGGATATGTCTTTAACAAATGATAAGCACATTGCCAACTTAGCGGCCTTGACGTGTTGGGTATGACCTGCTGTCATTGATGGCACGTCATGTTATACCATGGGCGCATACTGGACCACTGTTTAAAGCAATTGTCTCTGTACTCATAGCCTTTAATGAAAATGGTGATCAAATTTGATTTCCTTGGTACGAGCAATACTATGATTTTTTTCTTCTCATGAACGTGTTTTTCATCAACACATATATAAAACTTATTTACAATGGTTCGTAACTCGCATTGAAATTGGATATTGCAACGAACCACTGAATATGCCTAGTAGCAAACAGTGAAGGAAGGAAGGGAATATGTTTCATGCTTCATAATTTACAGCGTTATCGTGTTGAAAAATCGTAGCATAGTTCCAACATCTAAAGTGTACATGTTGACATTGGACATTAATTCATGCATTGAAATATGTTTGAATTAGTAATATGTGTATACAGCCGGAAATTATAACGGTATTCTTTCTCGAGTACTGTAATGAACACAGATATGCTACAATAACACTTACGGCCCCCAATAATAGAAATAATTGTATGCATGAAGCAAGTGGTGTCATACGATGGATTTCTATTCAACATAGTTACTTGATTCGTTTATAGATAACATGTGGAACAGTTTTTAATGTTACTAAATTGATCGACTAATTAATGTTTGCCTGATGTCTATATATGTGTTTTTGTCTCGGTACGAGCAAATAAGTAACTGTTGATACATAATATATTTAACATGTATTATACTTTATAATTAACACTTATAGTACAATATAATTAACACTAATTGTGCAATATAATTGACTCGTATGGTACAATATAATTAACAGTACTTTATGTTTTATAAATTTATCATATCATATATATATTATTTGACATATATTGTATAATTTAGTTAATATATGTTATATAACATAGTTAACATGTATTGCGAAATATAAAAAACATATTTATATAATGTGATTCACATCGATCGACTAATTAATGTTTGCCTGATGTCTATATGTGTTTTTGCCTAGGTACGAGCAAACAAATAACTGCTGATAATTAATATAATTAACACGTATTAGAATATATAATTAACACATATGATACAATGTAGCTAACATATATTTATGCAATGTAGTTAACATATATTGTATAAAGTAATTAAAATATATTGTGTGATGTAGTTAACACATGTTATATAACATAGTTAACATATATTGCATCATATAACAACATGTTTATTTTATGTCATTAACATATACTATAGATTATAATTAACATATATTATATAGATTATAATTAACATATATTATATGATTAAAATATAGTTTATACTATAATGAACGTACAAGACAAACTAGTCCAATATGGATTGTGCATTTTTGTGATTATCGCCATAGATGTGTCAATTTCTGTTTGTTTCATGGAACATTTTTCTGCACAAGTTTACTGAAATAAATGCGCTAAATCACCAATCTATAACCGCTAGTTAATAATTACCCGACATATGGAGCTGGCAATGAGTTCACGGCGGAATGCACGGCGACTCCTGACGTCATAAGGCGCTATGACGTTGGCATGGACGTTTGGTAATGAGTCACGTTGCACGCTGATCCATGCAGATGGCAAAATTGATGTGACTGGTCGTTAGTCCCTTGAAATTAAAAGTCGTCATTCACTTTAAACACAATTGTAGCTAAACCTGCGAGAAGATCTATTTCTTGCATGACAGCCTATCGTGAGTGCATTACCGCGAGACAGCCTACCTTGTATAGTGCACGACTTCACAGACTTCTTATCTGATCAGGCTCCATGAAATGAATATCATTGATAATTAGGTGATAACAATAGGTAATAGGTGATTCTTGCACTAATCCGGCCGTAACATTAACACATAAAGATCCTGACATAGTTTTGCTTGGGAAACAACTGTTTGGATGGATTTAATGTGGTCTGCCTCTTCTTTCATTTAGTAAAGCGCCAGATGTGAAAATATCCTTTAGCGAAATATCCACAGCATTGAAGCAAGCCTTGATTGTTGAGAACAACTGTCCAAATATTTTACTCCAACTTCAATGCTTCATCTTTATTCTTTCAACTAATTTAATGAATAGGAACCTGCTTTTCAATGCAGTGAGTCATAGCTTCTGCCAAGTGGTGAAGGGAAATGCCTCATACCTGGTGGCCTACAGGCTACACATACTAAGCGACCGACCATTCTGATTTGAGGGAGAGGGGAATATGGTGTTTAGCCAACCGCGTTCCTTGGCACAATGGCTGACTGAGGTGGGAAGAGGCCAGGCTGTTGACCGGGACTTGGATCTGGCTTTGACCCCAAGCCAATTCCAAGGTTGGATACCTTGGCCGTCATAACGGGCCCGAGCTCGGAGATGATCAGTCATACATGTTTGCGTTATGCCTAGTTATCGGCTACAAGTAAGATACAAACCTTTGCAGTACTCTAACCTCGCTAACCACACGCTCATTTCTTTCTATTATTCTGTGACTCATGCTATATAATTCGTCCTTAGTGGAGGCAATGACCTTGATTCCTTTGCAGGAGCTTAAACTTAGCTTCTTTCCGACAAAAGGCTCAGGCTCAAATAATTTCCCAACGCTCCGGGAAAATTGGAACTAGACAAACAGAGTTATTTAGTGATAACAGCTATGGCAATTTAACCCGGAGTCACGAAAGCTGGTCGCCATGACGTATTTAGTAAAGTGTAGGGGAAAGTTGGGCAAAATGAGGACGCAGGGCATAACGGGGTGGGGTGATATCTCCATAGTTACATGGTGCCGCCTGGAGCAATACTTTTATGCCAGCAACTTACGTCATTTGGCACCAGCAACACGAAGCGGTATGTCGGTCGGACACAATGTGAGAGTATAAACCAAGTTTTGTTCTTTTTCTCAGTCTTGATCTAATTTCTCAGCTCGCCTCAATACTATGTAACAAAACATGCTTGCAACTTGATCTTAATATCCCAAGTGTTGCCGGGTAGTCTGAGCGGTTTTCGGCATTTAGCTTATTTATGTTAATTTGGTGCGGAATTTCGCGGGCTTCCGGTGCGCCAGATTCCGGTGGTCCTCAGAGCGTCACTTGCTGCTGAAGATCCACAGAGAGAAAACGCACATCAAGATCTTGAGTCACTAGGAAACTTCTTTTACCCGTTCAGACCACTCGGCCACAGCTCACGGTGAGAACCTCAAACGCCATGCTTTACTTTTATATGTTTACTGTGGGTTTTCCCCTGCGTATCTACTGGGGGATATTTTATGGTTTAGATTCAGTTCTGGGTCGGATGAAATGGGGTGCGTGTGAAACACGTGGTAGGGCCGCCATTACGGTTTTCTAAATTTATATTTCGTGGTGCGGTCTCTCATGGTAAGCATATAAGCTGGAGTTAATTTATATTTCAATATTCTGGAATAAGTATTGCTATCAAGTATTATTCCACATATCCTAAGAATCTATTTGTGGATGCATATTTTGTTGTTGTGCCAGATGGTGATGGTGCTTTAGAATAGCCCTGTGAATATGGTGGTTCATTATATTAACCGTGATCTACAGCTACATTTATGTCCTATGGTTTTACTGGCTGGCAGTATTTACAGCCCCCAGGTACAAACCAATGTAATAATTAATCTCAGTTATATTTGCTATATTTGCTCAGTACTTAAAATGTAATGGCCAGCTAGGATTTGGTGGGCTTCACCCGGTTATAGATACACTTGATTATTTGCACATGTAAACTGTGTATTCTGGGTTTTGATTAATATAACCTCCGGCGTCGCATTTGCTTTTTATAGCACTTGATGCAAAAGGACGGTTAATCCCATTATTTATGTCTTTTTGTTGTAAACCGGTATAAAGTGGATGGCTTTTACGAGATTGGGGTCCGCCTCGCTGATGTGAATGAATTCAATATATATATTGTTTTAGGCGAAACAATATTTGGAGATTATTATTATTGGTTTAAACCCGATATTGATAGAGTATTGACTAATTTGGGGTTATATCCCGGTGCCGCTCAATGATGGTAATCACTTAAAGTTTCACTTGCCTGGGTTTGGTGCATTGCTTAAGGAATGCAGCCAATTTGTAGCGCCTAAATTTATGTTTAAGTCAGTCGAAACAGTGGGTCGACACAGCCAATCTCTGCTAAAGGCAGTATTGCTTATTTGTATCGGTTTCCTCCCTCAAGCACATTGTCTTATATGTACCAGCTATGAGTAGAATAGAGTTTTATTGTGATATCGTTGGTTAATTTACAGTTGAGCAAGTGGCTCGAATGTTATAGCATTCAGTCATGACGCCCCATGCAGGATTGTCATATCCTGTCAGGTGGTGCCGAGATCATCACCACGTCGCATGCAGGTTGCTATGTTGGGAAGTGGCGGGAATGTCCTAACGTTCCGTCAAAATGTCCCATGTATGTGGAGGTCAAGCTAATGTTCATGACCTGGTATATGATGAGTTAATTAGTGTAACCTGATGTTACTCGGGGCCAATGCTCTCATGTCACTTGGCTTATCTTTATATTTTACTGTTACAGGTTTTTCCTCTGACCCTAAATAAAGTTTACGTAAAGGACACTTTGCTGGGTTGTGTCAGTACCTCCGGAAGACAGCCAAACACCCATTCCATCCCGTAACACAAGGATATGGGAAACATTTGTTATTCACTAAGCGAACCTAGAGACAACCGAATGGCCATTAACTCCTATTTGAATTGCTTCACGTTAAACAATAGCCCCATGTTGCCCAAATCTGACGCCAAAGTGCCCCATTTATGGGGTAAAATGGGGCAATGAAGGCTTAATTTAGTTTTATTTAAATTGGGTAATTTGTCATTGGTAACACATGCCAGTCGGCTTATAACGTCAAATGACAATGCTTAATGTTTCAACAAAGCGTGGAAACCCTTGCCACTGTTTTACTGATCCCAGTTACCTAAAAAGCTTAGCGTCCCCATTTTGCCCCACGTTCCTTAGCACCCCCCCCCACCCCCCTCAATGTTTTTCCAGTGTCACCGTTTAAGCTACTTAGCCGTCAATCTCCACCGCTACTAGACAACGTGCTTGTAAGAATTTCGGACACAAAAGTTCAAAACTTTATTTCCAACAATTTTATAATTGAGAAAGAGAAAGAGAAAGATAACGGCTGGTTATGACATCGAGGCGCAAAACGTGATAACGTTGACATAACAATTGCTACCATGACAACGGTGGACCCTGAAAAAACCTTTTTTCTGACACAAACATCGCAGATTAGCGTTCACATTCCAGTGACTAGCGTCACACTGTTTGGTGCGGAGACATCGTGCAAGCGGCGAATGGAACTTTGGCTGAAGCATAACATCTACAGTTGTTTCGAGCATTGTTACAAAAAAAATGCGAAATTTAATATTAATATTATTTTACGGTGAATAATTATTCGCAGAATAACACTGCGAAAAGAATAGCAGACAACCAGGGGCCTCTAGGAATTTGCAAAGGGGGGGGGGGTTGCTCTCTGAAAATTTGCGCCAGGAGGGGGGATGCTCGGAGAATTTAACTGTAAGTTCAAGTTTCCCAGGGGGGTTGCAACGCTCCTACCCCCCCCCCCCTGGATCCGCCCCTGACAACGGTGACTTAAGAACAAGTATTGCAGAGGCAGATCGTCATAAGAGATGAAAAATATAGTGGAGTAAAAATAATCTGCAACGCAAAGTAACCTAATATCGCTCACTCCGCGGTCCAAACTTTCCTCCTAATCTTATGGGTCTATAAGGGTGAAGTGACGACACGCGACAGAAGCATATTTGAAAAATCGACGTTCGACATTGATCCGAAAAAGCTACATCACATGTTTTTGACCCCCGATCCCCGCCCCCTGATCCCCCCCCCCCCGGACTTCCGGACCCCTAATCTTGCCTAAAGAAAGAGACAATCTATTGCCTGATTACCAATCATACGTTTTTGAAACCGGCTGACCTCTGGGAGTGGCAAGTGTTCTGTTGTCTCCTGTGAGTGGGACTGAAATATACCAAACAACCCTGCTTAAAGCCACCATGAAGTTATGCCGCCTTTCTGGTATCTACAAATATTAAACAACAAAACAAACAGTTTCATTTGGGGAGTTACGTCATCCTTTGATGCAGTGCAATCTCCCACCGCTAGGGTGTGTTGACTGGCGGGCATATTGCGTTATTATGGATCAAGAAAGAAACTTGGTTAATACTCCAAAGACACTCTCTGTATAAACAAATAAAAAAAACGTTTAAAAATGCTTAATCCCTACACACACCTCCCACCCCTTTTCCTTTCCATGGCATAATTGCAGTTAAGACGGACTTGACTCGTCGCCACAGCGCTTTGGTTGATGTCACGTGATTGGTTCATCAGCAGAGCGGCCTCACTTCCGGTTTCTTCACACTATGTTTGACTTCTCCTTGGACAGCGAATAGGCGATAATGATGGTGCACACCGCAATCAGCGCCTAAAGACGTGACGTCAGTGTTGTAATTAATCATAATCAGGTTTAGGTACTCAGCATACACACAATACAGCACAATGACGAAGAATAGTACTTTTTGTAACTTTTAATTGTGACCCTCTAATGGCGCCTAACGTTCACCGTCATTATTCTTGGTATGTTTCTCAAAACATCGTAATTGCTTCATACTTGGTCCACAATTAGAATAATATGATAATAATAATATAATAATATGATAATACATTTTATTCATTCATCCGCCATCGTCCCGAGAGTTTCCTTCGCCCGGTTTATTAACCTTTGTGTGCACAGATTCGGCCTAAAACAGCATTTCATTATTTTTTGGGTCCTGCGAGTTTGAGGTCGTCGGAACAGTAACGTTGATAGAGCGGTGTCGCCACCTGGCG
Source organism: Arenicola marina (assembly GCA_964019135.1). Taxonomy (NCBI): domain Eukaryota; kingdom Metazoa; phylum Annelida; class Polychaeta; family Arenicolidae; genus Arenicola; species Arenicola marina. The sequence goes on from OZ025250.1 coordinate 8,212,152, forward strand.
CCGATCGACAGAGTGAGCGGTGTCGCCACCTGGCGAGTTTACCTGAAAGATGAGGACGCCACACGCTGCACCGAGACCCATTTGTTTGTTATTCTCGAGGATAGTCTGAATGCGACTCCAGCATCCCTGTGGAACAATTACAGGAGTTGTACATCAGGATATTTCAATTACATGTATGAGTAGCCATATCATAAACTATTCGATGCGATATTGTATATTTTCATCTTGTATGCAATCAATGTATTTGTAATTTACATATACCGAAATATGACTTGTTTTCAGAAAATAGGTAAATTATGTCTGTCTAATACAAAACGTAACCAAGGATCACGACTAACATCCGCATCTAGCATGGCATGGGATGCCATCGAGCAGGGTCACCTCTAATAAAGACACAAACATATATACACACACAGACCTGATGCTACATACCAAAATAAATAGGTGTTTATTTCAGGGCCGAACCCTTTTCCCTGTGTTATACTCTTTTTTTATTGTAATTATTGTTCACTCGCTTCAGAAAAACCGATGAGTGAATAACCATAATCAGCCACAAGTTGTAAGAATTAATTCATAATAAACCAGCAAAAATCCATCGTTTTACTTAGATATACGGATGCCAAACACCGATATGTACGTTTGCGACCAAGTAAGTTTGTTAGCCTGTATGGCCCTGTGTTCTTGATGCGGTCGATCAAAATTAATAATAATTAAATAATAATAATAATAATAAACAAATTTACAAACCATACATAGCAATATACTGACAGAAAACGTTAGACTTCTGCCGGTAATGATATTAATAACATTAAATATTACCGTGTGCCAGTTGGACGTGAGTTCGGTGGGGAGGTAGGCGCATGATTCGTGCGCAGGAGTGACGTCAGGGAAGGTTCCGGTGAACTTGCAGCAGGCGATGGGGGTGACGAGGTTGACGTTCACCGTGAACCCCGCCTGGGTAAAGCTACGCTGCTTGTCCCACTTCACCGCCTCGTCGAAGTCTGCGTACGAGTCCACGCCGCAACAGGCCATCTGCAAACAATCCCCGGTGGCGAACATTGAAGTCAACGTGTTCTTAATAATATCCAATTGGCGAATATTCCAGTTCCGATCTTTTTGATAATATCCAGTGGCAAATATTCAGGCCAATACGTTCTTAATAACAACCCGTGGTGAATATTCAGATCAACATTTCTCCTAATAATATCTATTTGCGAACATTTAGGTCAACGCTTTCTTAATAATATCCAGTGCCGAATATTCAGATCAATATTTTCTTAAGATAATATCCACAGCGAATATTACACAAATTGCGTTCTCTCGTTGTGTAACAGAATTAACCTAGAATAATCACGTGATACTAACCATTGGCTGCTTACAGATGTGACTAATGTGCATCCACCGAAAACACAAATCACAAGTAGGAAAAACTGATCAGCTATTGTATGAAAACAATAGCACACTAATCGAAACCAGAATCAGAACAAAGTGGCGTATAGCTAGTGGACCATTTGTCTATGCAAGACCACTAAGTGTGAGATTTGCATATTTTGTCTATATCCTTTAAACTGCCGCTGTGCTGTAGGGCTTGGCGGTGTGCAGGCCCCGGGACCGGGAGGCCGTCCGCCTGAGCACCCTGATACCGTCTCCAGCGTCTTCATGAGGTGTGACTTAGCAGGCTCAAGGAACGCCTGAATACCTCAGAACCCTCAGTGCGTGCTATTTCGTTTCCAGAAATAGCCAAAACGTCCTGATCGTGCGCACCGTATGCACACGCAACGGCCGTTCTACGGTAGTTTAAGTCTGGCGGTTTAAAGGATATAGACAGCGTTTGCTGTGGATGTGCAGTACTTACGTCTACCATCAGGTAATTCAGCAGCAGTGAATTTACTGAGAAGTCGTCAATCCCGCCGTAATCTTGGCGAATCATGCCCATCAGCTGGTCTCTGGCGATGTGGTCCAACTGCGAAAAAGAGGAATGTTATCAACAAGTATTGGATGCATGATTACAGTGGAGCGACGGGAAACGTGCTGCTTCGGACATGTGGAACATAACTGACTCGTACGCAATAACATCGATGAAATGACACTGTGCGAAAAGGTCGTCTTCTTTTTTATCTGTGTATAACATGCATGCAAGAGGTCTATAAATATTCATAAACTTTTCACAATACATGCAAAACAAATACCAGATTAAAGCTCTGTCAAGTGTCGGCCATGTTGGTGGGACATGTTTTAACTTTTCCTTTTGATTATATATTTTAATCCGCCTGACCTAAATTACCGTTGAACCGCCTGACATATATGACCGTAGAACCGCCTGACAAATATTACCGTAGAACCGCCTGACCTATATTACCGTAGAACCGCCTGACATATATGTAACGGTGTTCTGGCTCAATAAGGAACGACACTTGAGACTGAGCTGATGGGTTTATTGAATCTTCCGTCACACGTTGTTATTGCCTCGGTGAGACAAGCGTACAAGAAAAACACCTGGAACCACCTATGAATTGGTTGACTTGTACCAGTCAGACCGTCCTTTCCGTGTGTTCCTATGTCAGTCAATGCCGAACTGCTTCTCGCGCCTTTCTGGCACGTGACTGTCATTCACACTCGCTAGGGGTCATTGCCTACACTACTTTGGTTTAGGGGTCATGACGACGACTAGATGGCGCCACCGAAGCCTCGGTCACACACACCCTCACAGCAGGGAAGGTCGTCCCGACATTCAACGAAATAACCCCTACAAATTACACCAGATTAAATCATACACTTAGACGACTAAAACAAGTCTGCTTGCAGCAAATCCTGCAAGCACTGCCGGAGAGCATTTTTCTGCTTCTCTACCCGATTATGTGCTTGCTGCATAAAAACAAAGGTTTCCGGATCGTACCTAGCAGGCCGAGTCCGAGTCCGAGTAGACCTTCGAGGCAAAACCTGCGGACCCTGTTCATCACTGGAAACTTCACTATGTACATCACCATCCACCGCTTGCCTGTTACCGTCCCCATCTTCAACGGACTCTGTCTCCACAGCACCCGCCTCCTCCTCCACTACCGGGGTCTGTGCACCAGGCACCACTAGCCGTGGCACTGGACGCGGTTCGTCCTGACCTTCAGCCCGCTCGACATCCGGAACAGAACCTGGAGTCTTTTCCACTGAAGCTAAACGCCGTGGTGCGGGCACTGGGGTCAGGGATAACCTGGGAGCCGGTATGAGACTTATCCGGGGGCCAATAGGTGTACGAGGACTACGATGGACGAGCCCAATGGGTTTCAATAGGGATGGAGAGTATGGGCCAGGACCTAATGGAAGAATGGTCTCTTCTTCCTCATCACTTTCTTCAACGCAGGGACCAGCCAAAGCTTGTTTAGGCTTTGTTTCCCTGCAATGAGTCAGTGGCACCTCTTCTCGACGTTCCTGCCTAACAGCTGATACTAGATCATCATTGCATCCGATCGGGAGTAACATGTTTCTGTGCAGAACTCGAGACGCGCCCTGACTATCTTCTCGTTTAACTTCAAAGACTGGAATGTCTGCATCAGGCTGGGACACTACATTAAACACCGGTTCAACCAACGATCTGCCAACTTGTGTGTGCCGGTGAACGCCACATTACGAACAAGCACTCTGTCCCCAGGTAGCACGCTGGCACCCCGGATCTTTAGATCATAATTGGCCTTCTGGTGACCCTTCATTACGCCAGACTTTTCAGAAGCCAGCTGGTATGCTGTTTCGAGGTTTTGGCGCAAATTGGTTACGTAAGAACCAGGATCCTTTTGTCCGGCCGGACGCAACTCATCCGTACCCAACAACACATCCACAGGGAGCCTAGGGTGTCTGCCAAACATTAGAAAGAACGGAGAATAACCCGTCGTCTCGTGTTTCGTCGCATTATATGCGTGCACCATTGACGCGACGTGACTTTTCCAGTCAGCCTTCTGGGCCGGTGAGAGAGTCCCTAACATATCCAGGAGCGTCCTATTAAATATTTCACACTGCCCGTTGCCACTAGGGCGATACGGGGTTGTGCGTGACTTCTTCATTCCCGCTAACTGACACAGTTCAGCTATGGTCTTAGATTCAAAGTTTCGGCCCTGATCCGAGTGTAATCGACTTGGGAACCCGTAGTGAACAATAAAGTTCTCATAAAGAACTATTGCAGTCGTGTACGCTGTTTGGTTGCGACACGGGAATGCTTGCGCATACTTGGTGAAATTATCGGTGACAATCAAGACCGACTCTATTCCCCCTTTCGAGGGTTCGAGCTTAAGAAAATCTAGACACAGAAGCTCAAGAGGACTAGTGGCCTGGATACTGACTAGCGGGGCTCGTTGACGGGGTAAAGTCTTGCGCCTGACACACCGACCACACTTAGCCACATGCTCTGCAGCAATTCCCGCCATTCCAGGCCAATAAAACCTGTCCTGCAATAGAGCTACTGTCCTGTCTCGACCAGGATGGCCCACCTCATCATGACAACCAGTAAGTGCCATCGACTGAAACTGAGCTGGGAGGACCAGCTGCCAACTCACCTCTCCCCCCACCTCGCGGCGTCGACTAAGTAGCCCATTGGTCAGATCAAGCCGGTCCCGGTCCCGTAACAACCTCTGTCCGAGGTTTGTGACAGTCTTCCCGGCATCTGCGGTTCCGTCCAATGTAGCTATTACGCAAGCGAGGTCAGGATCGGAACGCTGAGCAGCGCTCAGTTCCTCTGTGTTAAGAGTCGACAGGCCTACTACTACGTCATGGACAGAGGACACCACCTGTGTCGAACAACAGACAGTCTCAACTACCGGGAATCCCTCCACCCCTGTACTCAAGACCTCACGAACGATCTGGGATGTGAGAGTACCGGAGTTGGTTCCGGGTAACCGGGAGAGAGCATCAGCGTCTCCGTTGGTTTTACCCGAACGATACTTGATTGTGAAGTTGAAATTGGCTAGCTGGGCAGCCCATCGGTGGCCCACTGCATCCAGCTTAGCCGAAGACAAGACATAAGTTAGAGGATTGTTGTCTGTAAAGACAATGAATCTACCACCGTACAAATAGTCATGGAATTTCTCCGTTACTGACCACTTCAGAGCCAAAAACTCTAACTTGTGGGCAGGATAATTCCTCTCCGCTTTGCTCAAGCTTCGACTCGCATAGGCTACGACCCGTTTCACCCCGTCTACGTCCTGATATAGGACAGCACCTAGACCTTCGCCACTTGCATCTGTATGCAGCTCAAAGTCCTTGCGCCAATCGGCAAAAGCCAGAATGGGTGCTTGGGTCAATCTGTCGATAAGAGTTTTGAAAGCACGCTGATGGACGTCAGACCATTGGAAATGACTGGCCTTCACCTTCTTGTGCTTTTTAACATTTATCCCTGCCGTGAGCTCGTGTAACGGTCTAGCTATCTTCGCAAAACCATCAATAAAGCGGCGGTAGTAGCCCACGAAACCCAAGAACTGTTGAACTTCCCTGGGAGACGTAGGGACGGGCCATTTTCTGACAACTTCGATTTTGGCTGGGTCAGTCTGGACGCCGTCTGGAGTGACGACGTGACCCAGACACTTAATGGAACGTTGAAAGAATTTACATTTGCTGGGCTTCAGCTTTAGACCAGCTGCCTCGATCTTTTCGAACACTGCCTCTAATCTCGTCAAATGCTCCTCATATGTCTTAGAAAAGACAATGATATCATCCAAATAGAGCAGACAATACGTCAAATACACATCTCCCATTCAAGTCTCCATGAGTCGCTGGAAGGTAGCCGGAGCGTTGGTTAATCCAAATGGCATCCTACAACACTCCGAGAACCCCAGCCTATCTACAGTAAACGCAGTCTTGGGTTTGTCCGCATCAGCCATTTCTACTTGCCAGTATCCTGACTTTAGATCCAGCACCGAGAACCACTGACTGCCTTGCAGTCGATCTAGCGTATCTTCGATCCGAGGCAAAGGATACGCATCCCTTACCGTCAGAGCGTTCAAACGTCTGAGATCTATACAAAACCTCAAGCTACCGTCGCATTTACGAACTAACACCACGTTAGAGGCGTAGGGACTGTTGGAACGCCGAATTACCCCAAGCTCCTGCATCTCTTGGAGATGCTGCTTCACCTCTGCGAGCATAGACGGTGGGATACGTCGAGGCCGTTCCTTAAAAGGCACGTCACTGGTGAGTTTGACCGTATGTTTTACACTGTCTGTCTTACCCAAGTCTAAGTCATGCAAAGAGAAAACAGAACTCCAATTGGACAAGAGACTGTCTACTCTACTCGACTCTTGTTCGGACAGATTCTCTTGGTAACTGCGATCAATCAAAGATAATAAGTCGTGATTGGTAGCAACCGCACTGTTAACCTGGCGGTTCGGTTCAGAAGGAGTGTCACGGGGAAATGTCGCTGTGACCTGCTGAAGGTTACACAGTACACTCTGCCCTGGAATAGTGATCTCCTTATTGGACATATTCAACACCTCAACAGATACCCTGTGGGTTGTCCCTGACGCCTGAATATGCGATAGAGACGGCGTCAGACTTAAGCCCCCAGGTAAACTTCTCAATGGATGTTCTTCAGTCATGACAGTTAGTCGCATACACGTCGTAAGACGCGCTTGGCCACTTATCAAAATCCGTTCATCCGGTCGAATCGTGACAGCCTTTGTCGTTTTCACCTCGGAGAGGCAAGGCTTCTCGACCATCTCATCAAACATAGCTAAGGCTTTGAATGCCATCTGCCACGGACCAGTAGCTGGATTTGAGCTTGGAAGTTCCCTAGATAAAACATGCAAAACGTTAGTCCCGAGCAAAATCGGAACTTGCTCGTGGTAGTCCGTATCGGGGACAACTAACACCAATACATCCAAAGCGAACCCTAAGTCGGGCAGCTCCAGTTTAAGCTCAACAAAACCCAGATAATTCAGACTTTCTCCACTTACTCCCTGCACAGACAAGAGATCTTGTACAGGTTGTAACTGCAGACCCAAAGTTTTACAAAGAGACTCACTAATTGTACTGACCATCGAGCCAGTATCCACAAGTGCGACATGTTCGCTGTTGCCGATTCGAACAGGAACTTCATTCGCACACCCCACTAAACCGGCAACTGGGCGTAACTTCTGGACTCTTCTTGGTTGCCCAATCCCAAGAGTCCCTAATAGTTTAACGGACACTCTGATCGTTTATGTCCTTTCTTGTGGCATCTGTAACATTCCCCCTTAAATTCTCTTCTGAAAGGAGTTCTTTCCCTCTTCTCTTGTCCCTGAGGTTTCTTTGGACTAGTTTTGTCCTCAGACAGCTGGGTGCTCAGTTTCTCAAGAAGAGAGAGAACTGTGTCCAGTTTGCCAGCTTCCTGCCTCGACATTTCACTTCGAGGAGGGTTCGTAACCTGATTAACTATGACCTTATTGGGTCCGGTCTCCGATATACGAGCTGCTATCTTGATTTTCTCATATGGAGCTTCATCCTGCACTAAACGACTGAGGCTTCCCTTGATCTTATCATCCTTAAGGCCCGACCAAAATTTGACCTTTGTCAGAATGTCCCTATCTTCCCTGAACAGGGTAGGTTCGATCGAACGGATCTTTGCTACCAGTCGCTCTAGACGACATGCCCACACGGTCATGATTTCTCCAGGCTTCTGCTGGGCCTCATAGAAATGCACTAACAGGGTGGACAGAGGGAGAACATTTCCGAAGGCATTATCAAGTTTGGCTATTAAAGCCGACACGGTAACGAACGCCCCCGTGGTCAATAGAAGCTCAGCCGCTGTTCCCTTCAGCGACTTACGGGCAGCTAAAGTAAGTTCCTCCTCAGAGTACCTGCCTGAATTCTGGAGTGCTACTAACTCCTGTCTCCACAGCTCATATGGAGTATCCCCCTTGTCCTGCTCACCTGACAAAACGGAAGTAAGTCGCAACACGCCACAATGTGGTTGGTAAGAGGTAGGTTGCTGAGGAGGTGCAACTCCTGCATGGCCAATGCCTGTGGCCCTGGTCGGATCAATGACCGAAGGGTCACCCCCTATAAGGCTTACTTTCTCTTCAGGGGAGAGCCTGGCCCACAATTTCTTCATAGCCTCAGCGGCACCCATTTCTGGCTTAACTGTCAGTCGGGATCTCCTCTCCCACATGTCACGCACTTCCTCGACTATCTCTGACTCTAAGGGTCGAGCATTAATCTTAATTCCTCGGAGTGAGGATGATCTCAACTGCGAGACAGCTTGCGAGGCTATAGACTGGGAGGAGAAAAGTACAACAGCCTCACCTCTGTCGAAAAGCAACCATTCAGCAGCAAACCCTGCTGAAACGAGCACATCCTTGAATTCATATTCATCGTCAGGCTGAACGCCCTTAAGATGAATACATCGCTCTCCAAAGGATCCCATACTGGCTATTAACCAGAATTACTATCTCGCAAACACAGCAAAAACTGATGCAAACAGGTAAAAGACCTCAGTCTGATCAGTGAAACAGATCCAAACTAATCAAACGCAGCACAGTGTGAGTATGATATGAACGAAACTCCACCCTTAGCTATTGCAACATTTACATGACATGTAAATGAACTAGATAGGTCAAACCTGAAAACCTAGAAAAAACTATATGTGAGGGATGTACACTCACATCAGAAAAAATCAAACAACTAGGGTGAGTGAAAACTTCACTCAAAAGAATCAATCAGAGTCCTACAGAAGAAACCTAAGTCCTACAGAACCTACAATAGCAATAAATGACAAAGTGTCAGTTAGCAAACAGGGACCTAGAATCCTAACTCTTACAACAAGGATATAAAAAGGGGAAGACCCTTAATGAAAATCACCAAAGGACAAAACACCCCAAATAACGTGTGGGAGAGCTTCAAATGACAAAGTCCCACACCTACTTAGAGATTAACTATAAATAGCAAAGGACAAAATTCCCAAAATTCAAATTTCCTGCAATAATTAAGCAAGTAATCTGGAATAACTATCCCACCCAAATAGTTAAATCAGCCACATACACACTCAAACATACCAATTTCACATATTAACAAAATTTCTAATATTGAAAATAGTTTGTAATAGAAACACACAAGAAAATATAAATATATTGGTAATAATCAGTCAGTGAATTATGGTAAGCTTATATATATCTATAAAATTTAATCAATTCCTATCATTGAGAAGCAGATAACCCTTACGTAAATATAACAGCTTATCTATAACTTAAAGACATTTAATTAAACTTAAGAAACTTATATAAAATTATTTTAACTAGACAGGCTTAGTCGAAGCTTATATAGACTTAGCCAAAATTTAATATAATTAATCTGAATATCAAGTAAACTTAATTATGTCATAAGAACAACAAGTCTTAGTAATGAAATTCTTATCCTATAACCTTATTGGTGTAAAGCACAATATTTCAACAATTATTAAATAATAAATGTTAATTACTATCAATATCAGAATATGCAATCAACGGCTAGGGTGAGTCGAGTTATTTTGGTAAATACACACTGGCACTCACTGGATACTGTTTGACAACACAGGTATTAATTGCTATCACTCCAATTCCTTACTTAGACTTATGACATAAATTATGTTAGGTAACAAGTAAATAAATCCTTGAATACACAGATTGATTTGACGGAAAACAACAAGTTGACACACGTTAAGCCTTCTAAAGAAATGTAAAAGTATTCACACTTCATACACTTGTCTTCAAAAGCACTAAGGACAATATCAATACTTGTTCTTAAGTAAAAGAATCTAAATTGAAATTTCTTCCACTTACTCTGACATGACGTCTAGACCTCTATCATGACTTGACAGATGACACTGAATGACACTGGCACAGTGACAGGTGGCCTTGTAAAATGCAGGAAAGTCCGATTTGAACAGTTTGCAATAATAGTCCAAGGCGCTAGTGAAGTCTTAAATTCGTCCACGTTTAGTCGACGTTCGATGACGAATGTCCTTGCTGGAAGGGATTAGCCCTGATACATGACTCTCATACGCGCTGGTACCCGACGCGCGAGAGAGTCATGAAGTACAACCCGCATGAGACCAGGAATTGGTGGGGGTGCATGTGCATCATGTAGCTATTTGCCCTTATCACTAGATTCCCTACCACCAAAAGTGATGGAAAGTAATTCCACAAGTGTTAAACTTTTCTTTCGTGGCTTCACATTCAATGTCAGCCTTTTATACATGCACTAAATAGCAAGTTTACGCAAACTCGCTCCGTCACTTTGAGAATCTCGCAACGGAAGATAAGCCAAAATGGCGGAGCGAGTGTCGAGAAAAATGTGTTGTTTATGGCAGTAATGACACTTTTTTAAATCCCCCCAGCGAATATAAGACAACGAAAGAAAACTTCAACAATTGTGGAATTACCTTTTATCGCTTTGGAAGGTAGAAGATTTATTGATAAGGGCAAAAGCCTACAAGATGCACAAACACCCCCACCAATTCCTGGCCTCATGTGGGGTGCACTTCATGGCTCTCTCGCGCGTCGGGTACCAGCGCGTATGAGCAGCCATGTATCAGGGCTAGGAAGGGATGAGCCGCTGTGTCTTCACGCTGTTGTTCACAACGCGAAATCTGCCGCCACACGGTTGTCCTCTCCAAGCTGATCGACGCTGACGTCACGAACCGGAAGTCTTGAAGTTCAGCAACCCACGTAGCCATTCGCCAGGTGGCGCGCTCCCACGTTGCTCTGCCGGCCGGCCTGCCTTCGTTGTCCGGAGACGTTATGACACTGCTTCACGGTTGCCGTCTCGCCGCTAAGCCCCCTTCACCAGAGTAGGTCAGCAACAGGTGTTACAGGTGTTTCGCTCCGCCATCGCCTCTTCTGATTGAGGCCCCACGTCGGGCTCCATTTATGTAACGGTGTTCTGGCTCAATAAGGAACGACTCTTGAGACTGAGCTGATGGGTTTATTGAATCTTCCGTCACACGTTGTTATTGCCTCGGTGAGACAAGCGTACAAGAAAAACACCTGGAACCACCTATGAATTGGTTGACTTGTACCAGTCAGACCGTCCTTTCCGTGTGTTCCTATGTCAGTCAATGCCGAACTGCTTCTCGCGCCTTTCTGGCACGTGACTGTCATTCACACTTGCTAGGGGTCGTTGCCTACACTACTTTGGTTTAGGGGTCATGACGACGACTAGATGGCGCCACCGAAGCCTCGGTCACACATATTACCGTAGAACCGCCTGACATATATTACCGTAGAACCGCCTGACATATATTACCGTAGAACCGCCTGACATATATTACCGTAGAACCGCCCATGCGGTGTGCCTGTGCATGGCATGGAGCGTAGCCTGTTTTAATGGAGTAGTCTAGTCTAACCGGGGGTCAGCAGTAGATTATATTTACATCCCGGGGCCTACAAACCGCCGCGTATTACAACCCAACGGCGGTTTAAAGGATATCACAAAAAGTGCGCATTTATACATCAGTAAATCGTCGTTGTCGCCATAGAGCAGAATGTGTGCCTCGCCTTCCCATTGGCTGAGAGATAAAGCACACGTGAACATCACGTGGTAATTAACCTACCTTGCCGGTGAAGAACATGATTACGATGACTAGTTGAGCCAGGAACAATATGATGACGATCACGGCATACTGAAAGGCAGCATATAGAATCACGCATTATACACTAAAAGGTTGCATGCAGAATAGTTCATTATATATACTAAAAGGCAACGTATACAATCATTCATTACATACTGAAAGCCATCATGTAGAATCGTTCGTTATATACTGAAAGGCAGCATGTAGAATCATTCATGATATACTGAAACGCAGCATGTAGACTCTTTCATTATATACTGAAAGGCAGCATATAGAATGATTTATTATATACTGAAAAGCAGCAAGTAGAATCATTCATTATCTACTGAAAGACAACATGTAACGTTCTATATACTGAAAGGCAGCATGTAGAAGCATTCAGTATATACTGAAACGCAAGATTTGATCACTCATTTCATACTAGAAGAGAACATAAAGAATCATTCATTACATACCGAGAGATAACATTGGATCAATCGTTACCTACCGAAATAGCGATTTAAGACCAGCCATACGCACATAGTACAGGGCAATTCTATTCGATCCTTGAGTTCAAGAAGCAAGCACTTTTCTCTTTCGTAGTTTTTATATACCAAATGGGAAGGACATATCTAGGTTAATATTCAAGTATATAGTGCGCAATACATAAAAGAATACCTTGTTTAAGACTCATTATTTTTCTGTGTTGGACAGGTTGGCTTTCGCTAGTACTACTACATCACAATTTGAACATGGCTTCCAAGCTTTTCTGTTTTAGATTACCGCAGATCTGATAACGCATTGGCAATGAAGCGAAAGTTATTACATATGTGGCACATTGCTCTATGCAAGGCTTTAACTAACGAGTATGGACGTATATTATTATTGTTTATTATATTATAATAATATTATTATTTACATGACAAACTAAAGGTAAAGGACGAATACTTGAATACAATTCATGATATACAACCTGCACATTTGTTGGCCTACAAGCTATCCGTTGCATACCGACATTGCCGAGCAGCTGTAACAGTCTTTAACAATCAGCCAACTTTCTCTGAAATACATATTTAGGTGTCTTCCTGATTTGCAACTTGAAACAAACCCTACAAATGTCCCAAACTCTACTAACGATAACAGGAGAAAGTTTGTCTAATGACAAACTTATCATTAATATTATTATTATTATCATTATTATTATTATTATTATTATCCTTATTATTATTATTATTATTATTATTATTTTATTTTACTATTATTATTATTATTATTATTACTGTGATTACTGCTCATTATCAGCACCGTCAAGCTCAACTTTAAGTGCACGGTTCCAACTAACTCGAGCGCTCAAGGGCGTTTCTCCGACATACAGTCGATAAGACGTTCTAGTGATAATGTATTACCATGTTGTACTGCTGGCCCGGGGGAACTATCAAACAAACTCGCTTAGAACCCTGGTCTCCATAGTTCCACTACAGCGGCTTACCCTCTTCACTATAGAGGTCGCCAGCACAGTGATCGATAAGTAGGTCACTCATAACGGGGCACAAAGAAAAAAGTAATCTGCCTACCTCGCCCCCTAGTGGGAGAGACACAAATCGATGTATCGAGAAGCGTCGTGCCCTTGACAACGAGACCCACAGACACTGAGAGCAGTCAACCTTGTGTGTGTGCGGTGGGCTGTGAAGGGCGCACTGCGGCGGTGAGACCGGGATTAATCAAGCTATATATATATGATATATTATACATATATCATACATATACAACAACCATTGACCTTTCCATATCGTACTTACACCGATCAGTATGATTTTTGAGGAGCAGCAGGCCCTTAACCTTTGACCTTTGACCTTTCCATATCGTACTTACCACGATCAGTATGATCTTTGAGGAGCAGCAGGTCCTTAACCTTTGACCTTTGACCATTGACCTTTCCATATCGTACTTACCACGATCAGTAAGATCTTTGAGGAGCAGCCGGCCCTTAACCTTTGACCTTTTAACCATTGACCTTTCCATATCGTACTTACCACGATCAGTATGATCTTGGAGGAGCAGCAGGCGCCGATCCCGCCGACCAGGGACACAGCCAGCATGAAGGCTCCGAGCACTATGAGGGGCACCGCCGCCGTGTTCAGGAGCTGCGAGAAGTCCAGGTTGAGGGCTCCGGTCGGCGCGGAGGCGTCCGCCAGGTTCACCATCCCCGGGATGTCCGGAATGGAATCCAGGACCCCGGACAGGAGCCCCATCAGCATGTCCTGGGCGCCCACCTTGACGAAAATGCCGACGGCCAGCAGCACCACCCCGATCAGCTGGGGACGGGGAGGAGAGACAGATCCGGAATCAGTGAGAGGGCGGACAGATCAGCTAGGGACGGGGAGGAGAGACAGATCAAGAATCAGTGAGAGGGCAGACAGATCAGCTAGGGACGGGGAGGAGAGACAGACAGATCCGGAATCAGTGAGAGGGCGGACAGATCAGCTGGGGACGGGGAGGAGAGACAGATCCGGAGTCAGTGAGAGGGCGGACAGATCAGCTAGGGACGGGGAGGAGAGACAGATCGGGAATCAGTCAGAGGGCGGACAGATCCGCTGGGGACGGGGAGGAGAGACAGACAGATCCGGAATCAGTGAGAGGGCGGACAGATCAGCTGGGGACGGGGAGGAGAGACAGATCGGGAATCAGTGAGAGGGCATATAGATCAGCTGGGGACGGGGAGGAGAGACAGATCCGGAATCAGTGAGAGGGCGGACAGATCAGCTAGGGACGGGGAGGAGAGACAGATCAAGAATCAGTGAGAGGGCGGACAGATCAGCTAGGGACGGGGAGGACAGACAGACAGATCCGGGATCAGTGAGAGGGCGGACAGATCAGCTGAGGACGGGGAGGAGAGACATATCCGGAATCAGTGAGAGGGCGGACAGATCAGCTAGGGACGGGGAGGAGAGACAGATCGGGAATCAGTGAGAGGGCGGACAGATCAGCTAGGGACGGGGAGGAGAGACAGATCGGGAATCAGTGAGAGGGCGGACAGATCAGCTAGGGACGGGGAGGAGAGACAGATTTGGAATCAGTGAGAGGGCGGACAGATCAGCTAGGGACGGGGAAGAGAGACAGATTTGGAATCAGTGAGAGGGCGGACAGATCAGCTAGGGACGGGGAGGAGAGACGGATCTAGAATCAGTGAGAGGGCGGACAGATCAACTGGGGACGGGGAGGAGAGACAGACAGATCCGGAATCAGTGATAGGGCGGACAGATTAGCTACGGACGGGGAGGAGAGACAGACAGATCCGGAATCAGTGAGAGGGCGGACAAATCAGCTGGGGACGGGGAGGAGAGACAGACAGATCCGGAATCAGTGATAGGGCGGACAGATTAGCTACGGACGGGGAGGAGAGACAGACAGATCCGGAATCAGTGAGAGGGCGGACAGATCAGCTGGGGACGGGGAGGAGAGACAGATCCGGAATCAGTGAGAGGGCAGAACGATCAGCTGGGGACGAGGAGGAGAGACAGACAGCTCCTGAATCAGTGAGAGGGCGGACAGATCAGCTGGGAACGGGGAGGAGAGACCGACATATCCGGCATCAGTGAGAGGGCGGACAAATCAGCTGGGGACAGGAAGGAGAGACAGATCCGTAATCAGTGAGAGGGCGGACAGATCAGCTGGGGACGGGGAGGAGAGACAGATCCGGAATCAGTGAGAGGGTGGACAGATCAGCTGGGGACGGGGAGGAGAGACAGATCCGTAATCAGTGAGAGGGCGGACAGATCAGTTGGTGACGGGGAGGAGAGACAGACAGATCCGGAATCAGTGAGAGGGCGGACAAATCAGCTGGGGACAGGAAGGAGAGACAGATCCGTAATCAGTGAGAGGGCGGACAGATCAGCTGGGGACGGGGAGGAGAGACAGATCCGGATTCAGTGAGAGGGCGGACAGATCAGCTGGGGACGGGGAGGAGCGACAGATCCGGAATCAGTGAGACAGATCAGCTGGGGACGGGGAGGAGAGACAGATCCGGAATCAGTGAGAGGGCAGAACGATCAGCTGGGGACGGGGAGGAGAGACAGACAGCTCCTGAATCAGTGAGAGGGCGGACAGATCAGCTGGGGACGGGGAGGAGAGACTGACAGATCCGGAAAAATATAGAGAAAGCATCCAACTTTATTTATTAAGACATGCAGAACATCACTCTCCTTCGACTCTCTCCGCTAGGGCTCCGTTATATCTCTGTTACTTTTTCAATGCATTTTTACACTCGCTCGCCAGGGCGGCGCTGCGCAAATTAGTGCTGGGTACCTAGCCTAAGCCTAATAACACTCGGGATCACATCACTAACTTACCCGAAAGTGAAGACGGTATCACATCACTAACTTACCTCAACGAGAAGTCGGTATCACATCACTAACTTACCCCAAAGAGAACGTTGAAGACAATAAGAAGACATTTCAAGCAACAGACGCCGCAACCCATGATGATGACGTCACCTCCAAGTGAGCAGTTACAGTATTCTGTGGCACTCTCGTGAGACGCTGCAATATGGTGAACACATTTTTATGCTGGTTTTTCTTCTTTGCGTCAAACCAAGAATGCCTTATCTCAATACAGATGATGATAACATCAGTAATATATTGCTAACACGCAGGGGGACAGGCATATAACAACATCGTAATTGACCTAGGACGGGTGCGCCTGTGGCAAGCAAAGAAGACCTACATACAGCTCTACTGTTTTTCCAAAATGAATCTGTTTTAGTTTTTCTATGAAATATTTCAAGTCAACATATAGAGTTAAAGGAAGCCGGCAGCCTGGTCTCTAACGCTGCTTTACCGATTCATATAGCATCCAAGTGTCTATGTTTCAAATTACAGAATTTTCCGTTATATTTGTAGCTCACAATAAAATTTTGAAGTGACCGCCAGCCAATCAGGAAAGCGATACGGACCAATCAGGAAGCGATACTCGATAATTTTATTCAAACCGGAAATGACGCCTACCGTGTGAGCAAAACAAGAGCGCGTGGTCATCGCCAATATAAATAGCTGCGATTATAACACTATTATCATGTTTTCTTTTACATAGATTATCGTTGCCAGAGATCTATCAATATTTTTAATGCTATTTTTTCATAAAACACTAAGACAATTATCTGATCTCGCGTTTCAGACGTCTCGCCTGCTACGCTACGCTTACTGTGAAGAGTTCCTTCCTCGATACTTCCAGTTATAACACATGGCGGCGCCACATGAAGATTTTTGCACCGGCAAATTGGCGCGCTGCTAGACATTGATGGGGGCCTGTTGCTTTAATTTTTTTTCTCCTTACCAGTCGGCCGAAACGAAGTGTTAACACTGGTCAATTTAATTTAAAGATGTAAACTATCGGTGGAAATCGCGATTAGATTAGGTTTGACGCACGCTTTAATTCATAAAATTCATAAAGACATAGTATTTGTCCATTCACTTTTGAGCGTTAAAAGTACCATTTTGCACATAATAAAAATGCATGCAATGTATGCATCAGAATAGCATTGTCAAACGGTGCGCCAAGGACAACGCCCATTGTTCTAAAGGGCATACATACAGCACAATGGGACTTTTTCGAGTGCGGTGCACTTCCCCAGAAACACGTTACATTATTACAAGAAATGCTCAATACTTTGCTCCTCGTGATGAAAATCGCAAGAGCAGCTGTCAATGAGTTTCCAGGTCAATATTGCTACAAAGGAGGCTTCTGTGTATTAAAGAAAAATTAAAATCTTTTTCCTCGCTATTACACATGGCCTGAGGAAGACTCTATTGAAGTTTATTTCATTTAAAAATGGGGAAAGTTCAGTCCATCGATCTATGGCTATGGGGTATGTCTCGATCCTCTTCACAATGTTCCAACAAATGATTTGGCTGTTTAAATTTCTTAAATTTTGACTGTTGCCAAAAACATTAAATATGATTCTTTCTTGGTGGCTATTACAATTAGCTTTCACTAAAGGGCGTCTAAGCTGACATGAATTCATTATATCAATAAGTAATCTGTCTTTGACAGTTTAGTGGGTGAGAGAATCTGGCCATATCTGTGGTAACCTTTGAAATTCGGTGTTTGCCAATTGTTTGTATTGACGGCTGGCTGGTTTGTTATTGATGGTAATGAATGCATTATTCCGAAGTTGTTCTGACCGTATGCCATCGTCAGTAGGTTCAACAGAATAAAACGCATACCATGCTTGTCAATTTGATTGTAGTTTGACTGGGTGAAAAGTCTACACCGAGTTTATTGTGAGTATATATGTGCCTCCGAGATACCCATCGGCGTTCATTAGTTAAAATACGTTTAACCTGAGAATTCTTTTGGACTGGACACCACCAAGTTAACTTCGACTCAAATGGCGTATGATTTCTTGATCGTGGGCACAACCACATACAGCCGGTGATGCAACGGCGAGAATGTCGTGAATACGGCCCCAGGAGGCTGGTCTGGCCTACAAGGACGTGGCCTAAGTGTGGTGGATGAATACGGTCCCAGCAGGCTGGTCTGGCCTACAAGGACGTGGCCTAAGTGTGGTGGATGAATACGGTCCCAGCAGGCTGGTCTGGCCTACAAGGACGTGGCCTAAGTGTGGTGGATGAATACGGTCCCAGCAGGCTGGTCTGGCCTACAAGGACGTGGTCTAAGTGTGGTGTATGAATACGGTCCCAGCAGGCTGGTCTGGCCTACAAGGACGTGGCCTAAGTGTGGTGGATGAATACGGTCCCAGCAGACTGGTCTGGCCTACAAGGACGTGGCCTAAGTGTGGTGGATGAATACGGTCCCAGCAGGCTGGTCTGGCCTACAAGGACGTGGCCTAAGTGTGGTGGATGAATACGGTCCCAGCAGGCTGGTCTGGCCTACAAGGACGTGGTCTAAGTGTGGTGTATGAATACGGTCCCAGCAGGCTGGTCTGGCCTACAAGGACGTGGCCTAAGTGTGGTGGATGAATACGGTCCCAGCAGGCTGGTCTGGCCTACAAGGACGTGGCCTAAGTGTGGTGGATGAATACGGTCCCAGCAGGCTGGTCTGGCCTACAAGGACGTGGTCTAAGTGTGGTGTATGAATACGGTCCCAGCAGGCTGGTCTGGCCTACAAGGACGTGGCCTAAGTGTGGTGGATGAATACGGTCCCAGCAGGCTGGTCTGGCCTACAAGGACGTGGCCTAAGTGTGGTGGATGAATACGGTCCCAGCAGACTGGTCTGACCCACAAGGACGTGGCCTAAGTGTGGTGTATGAATACGGTCCCAGCAGACTGGTTTGGCCTACAAGGACGTGGCCTAAGTGTGGTGTATGAATACGGTCCCAGCAGGCTGGTCTGGCCTACAAGGACGTGGCCTAAGTGTGGTGTATGAATACGGCCCCAGGAGGCTGGTCTGGCCTACAAGGACGTGGCCTAAGTGTGGTGGATGAATACGGTCCCAGCAGACTGGTCTGACCTACAAGGACGTGGCCTAAGTGTGGTGTATGAATACGGTCCCAGCAGACTGGTTTGGCCTACAAGGACGTGGCCTAAGTGTGGTGTATGAATACGGTCCCAGCAGGCTGGTCTGGCCTACAAGGACGTGGCCTAAGTGTGGTGTATGAATACGGCCCCAGGAGGCTGGTCTGGCCTACAAGGACGTGGCCTAAGTGTGGTGGATGAATACGGTCCCAGCAGACTGGTCTGACCTACAAGGACGTGGCCTAGGTGTGGTGTATGAATACGGTCCCAGCAGACTGGTTTGGCCTACAAGGACGTGGCCTAAGTGTGGTGTATGAATACGGTCCCAGCAGGCTGGTCTGGCCTACAAGGACGTGGCCTAAGTGTGGTGTATGAATACTGTCCCAGCAGGCTGGTCTCGCCTACAAGGACGTGGCCTAAGTGTGGTGTATGAATACGGTCCCAGCAGGCTGGTCTGGCCTACAAGGACGTGGCCTAAGTGTGGTGTATGAATACGGTCCCAGCAGGCTGGTCTGGCCTACAAGGACGTGGCCTAAGTGTGGTGGATGAATACGGTCCCAGCAGGCTGGTCTGGCCCACAAGGACGTGGCCTAAGTGTGGTGTATGAATACGGTCCCAGCAGGCTCGTCTGATCTACAAGGACGTGGCCTAAGTGTGGTGTATGAATACGGTCCCAGCAGGCTGGTCTGGCCTACAAGGACGTGGCCTAAGTGTGGTGGATGAATACGGTCCCAGCAGGCTGGTCTGGCCTACAAGGACGTGGCCTAAGTGTGGTGTATGAATACGGCCCCAGCAGGCTGGTCTGGCCTACAAGGACGTGGCCTAAGTGTGGTGGATGAATACGGTCCCAGCAGGCTGGTCTGGCCTACAAGGACGTGGCCTAAGTGTGGTGGATGAATACGGTCCCAGCAGGCTGGTCTGGCCTACAAGGACGTGGCCTAAGTGTGGTGTATGAATACGGTCCCAGCAGGCTGGTCTGGCCTACAAGGACGTGGCCTAAGTGTGGTGGATGAATACGGTCCCAGCAGGCTGGTCTGGCCTACAAGGACGTGGCCTAAGTGTGGTGTATGAATACGGCCCCAGCAGGCTGGTCTGGCCTACAAGGACGTGGCCTAAGTGTGGTGTATGAATACGGTCCCAGCAGGCTGGTCTGGCCTACAAGGACGTGGCCTAAGTGTGGTGTATGAATACTGTCCCAGCAGACTGGTCTGGCCTACAAGGACGTGGCCTAAGTGTGGTGTATGAATACGGTCCCAGCAGGCTGGTCTGGCCTACAAGGACGTGGCCTAAGTGTGGTGTATGAATACGGTCCCAGCAGGCTGGTCTGGCCTACAAGGACGTGGCCTAAGTGTGGTGGATTAATACGGTCCCAGCAGGCTGGTCTGGCCTACAAGGACGTGGCCTAAGTGTGGTGTATGAATACGGTCCCAGCAGGCTGGTCTGGCCTACAAGGACGTGGCCTAAGTGTGGTGTATGAATACGGTCCCAGCAGGCTGGTCTGGCCTACAAGGACGTGGCCTAAGTGTGGTGTATGAATACGGTCCCAGCAGGCTGGTCTGGCCTACAAGGACGTGGCCTAAGTGTGGTGTATGAATACGGTCCCAGCAGGCTGGTCTGGCCTACAAGGACGTGGCCTAAGTGTGGTGTATGAATACGGTCCCAGCAGGCTGGTCTGGCCTACAAGGACGTGGCCTAAGTGTGGTGTATGAATACGGTCCCAGCAGGCTGGTCTGGCCTACAAGGACGTGGCCTAAGTGTGGTGTATGAATACGGTCCCAGCAGGCTGGTCTGACCTACAAGGACGTGGCCTAAGTGTGGTGGATGAATACGGTCCCAGCAGGCTCGTCTGATCTACAAGGACGTGGCCTAAGTGTGGTGTATGAATACGGTCCCAGCAGGCTGGTCTGGCCTACAAGGACGTGGCCTAAGTGTGGTGGATGAATACGGTCCCAGCAGGCTGGTCTGACCTACAAGGACGTGGCCTAAGTGTGGTGTATGAATACGGTCCCAGCAGGCTGGTCTGGCCTACAAGGACGTGACCTAAGTGTGGTGTATGAATACGGTCCCAGCAGGCTCGTCTGATCTACAAGGACGTGGCCTAAGTGTGGTGGATGAATACGGTCCCAGCAGGCTGGTCTGGCCTACAAGGACGTGGCCTAAGTGTGGTGGATGAATACGGTCCCAGCAGGCTGGTCTGGCCTACAAGGACGTGGCCTAAGTGTGGTGGATGAATACGGTCCCAGCAGGCTGGTCTGGCCTACAAGGACGTGGCCTAAGTGTGGTGGATGAATACGGTCCCAGCAGGCTGGTCTGGCCTACAAGGACGTGGCCTAAGTGTTGTGTATGAATACGGTCCCAGCAGGCTGGTCTGGCCTACAAGGACGTGGCCTAAGTGTGGTGTATGAATACGGTCCCAGCAGGCTGGTCTGACCTACAAGGACGTGGCCTAAGTGTGGTGTATGAATACGGTCCCAGCAGGCTGGTCTGGCCTACAAGGACGTGGCCTAAGTGTGGTGTATGAATACGGTCCTAGCAGGCTGGTCTGACCTACAAGGACGTGGCCTAAGTGTGGTGTATGAATACGGTCCCAGCAGGCTGGTCTGGCCTACAAGGACGTGGCCTAAGTGTGGTGGATGAATACGGTCCCAGCAGGCTCGTCTGATCTACAAGGACGTGGCCTAAGTGTGGTGTATGAATACGGTCCCAGCAGGCTGGTCTGGCCTACAAGGACGTGGTCTAAGTGTGGTGTATGAATACGGTCCCAGCAGGCTGGTCTGGCCTACAAGGACGTGGTCTAAGTGTGGTGTATGAATACGGTCCCAGCAGGCTGGTCTGGCCTACAAGGACGTGGTCTAAGTGTGGTGTATGAATACGGTCCCAGCAGGCTGGTCTGGCCTACAAGGACGTGGTCTAAGTGTGGTGTATGAATACGGTCCTAGCAGGCTGGTCTGGCCTACAAGGACGTGGTCTAAGTGTGGTGTATGAATACGGTCCCAGCAGGCTGGTCTGGCCTACAAGGACGTGGTCTAAGTGTGGTGTATGAATACGGTCCCAGCAGGCTGGTCTGGCCTACAAGGACGTGGTCTAAGTGTGGTGTATGAATACGGTCCCAGCAGGCTGGTCTGGCCTACAAGGACGTGGCCTAAGTGTGGTGGATGAATACGGTCCCAGCAGGCTGGTCTGGCCTACAAGGACGTGGTCTAAGTGTGGTGTGTGAATACGGTCCTAGCAGGCTGGTCTGGCCTACAAGGACGTGGTCTAAGTGTGGTGTATGAATACGGTCCCAGCAGGCTGGTCTGGCCTACAAGGACGTGGCCTAAGTGTGGTGGATGAATACGGTCCCAGCAGGCTGGTCTGGCCTACAAGGACGTGGTCTAAGTGTGGTGTATGAATACGGTCCCAGCAGGCTGGTCTGGCCTACAAGGACGTGGCCTAAGTGTGGTGTATGAATACGGTCCTAGCAGGCTGGTCTGGCCTACAAGGACGTGGCCTAAGTGTGGTGTATGAATACGGTCCCAGCAGGCTGGTCTGGCCTACAAGGACGTGGCCAAAGTGTGGTGGATGAATACGGTCCCAGCAGGCTGGTCTGGCCTACAAGGACGTGGCCTAAGTGTGGTGTATGAAAACGGTCCTAGCAGGCTGGTCTGGCCTACAAGGACGTGGCCTAAGTGTGGTGTATGAATACTGTCCCAGCAGGCTGGTCTGACCTACAAGGACGTGGCCTAAGTGTGGTGTATGAATACGGTCCTAGCAGGCTGGTCTGCCCTACAAGGACGTGGTCTAAGTGTGGTGTATGAATACGGTCCCAGCAGGCTGGTCTGACCTACAAGGACGTGGCCTAAGTGTGGTGTATGAATACGGTCCTAGCAGGCTGGTCTG
Source organism: Arenicola marina (assembly GCA_964019135.1). Classification (NCBI taxonomy): domain Eukaryota; kingdom Metazoa; phylum Annelida; class Polychaeta; family Arenicolidae; genus Arenicola; species Arenicola marina. Next base: position 8,235,039 of record OZ025250.1, read on the forward strand.
GCCTACAAGGACGTGGCCTAAGTGTGGTGTATGAATACGGTCCCAGCAGGCTGGTCTGTCCTACAAGGACGTGGCCTAAGTGTGGTGTATGAATACGGTCCCAGCAGGCTGGTCTGGCCTACAAGGACGTGGCCTAAGTGTGGTGTATGAATACGGTCCCAGCAGGCTGGTCTGATCTACAAGGACGTGGCCTAAGTGTGGTGGATGAATACGGTCCCAGCAGGCTGGTCTGGCCTACAAGGACGTGGCCTAAGTGTGGTGGATGAATACGGTCCCAGCAGGCTGGTCTGGCCTACAAGGACGTGGCCTAAGTGTGGTGGATGAATACGGTCCCAGCAGGCTGGTCTGGCCTACAAAGACGTGGTCTAAGTGTGGTGTATGAATACGGTCCCAGCAGGCTGGTCTGGCCTACAAGGACGTGGCCTAAGTGTGGTGGATGAATACGGTCCCAGCAGGCTGGTCTGGCCTACAAGGACGTGGCCTAAGTGTGGTGTATGAATACGGCCCCAGGAGGCTGGTCTGGCCTACAAGGACGTGGCCTAAGTGTGGTGTATGAATACGGTCCCAGCAGGCTGGTCTGACCTACAAGGACGTGGCCTAAGTGTGGTGGATGAATACGGTCCCAGCAGGCTGGTCTGGCCTACAAGGACGTGGCCAAAGTGTGGTGGATGAGTACGGTCCCAGCAGGCTGGTCTCACCTACAAGGACGTGGCCTAAGTGTGGTGTATGAATACGGTCCCAGCAGGCTGGTCTGATCTACAAGGACGTGGCCTAAGTGTGGTGGATGAATACGGTCCCAGCAGGCTGGTCTGGCCTACAAGGACGTGGCCTAAGTGTGGTGTATGAATACGGTCCCAGCAGGCTGGTCTGACCTACAAGGACGTGGCCTAAGTGTGGTGGATGAATACGGTCCCAGCAGGCTGGTCTGGCCTACAAGGACGTGGCCTAAGTGTGGTGGATGAATACGGTCCCAGCAGGCTGGTCTGGCCTACAAGGACGTGGCCTAAGTGTGGTGTATGAATACGGTCACAGCAGGCTGGTCTGGCCTACAAGGACGTGGCCTAAGTGTGGTGTATGAATACGGTCCCAGCAGGCTGGTCTGACCTACAAGGACGTGGCCTAAGTGTGGTGTATGAATACGGTCCCAGCAGGCTGGTCTGGCCTACAAGGACGTGGCCTAAGTGTGGTGGATGAATACGGTCCCAGCAGGCTCGTCTGACCTACAAGGACGTGGCCTAAGTGTGGTGGATGAATACGGTCCCAGCAGGCTGGTCTGGCCTACAAGGACGTGGTCTAAGTGTGGTGTATGAATACGGTCCCAGCAGGCTGGTCTGACCTACAAGGACGTGGCCTAAGTGTGGTGTATGAATACGGTCCCAGCAGGCTGGTCTGGCCTACAAGGACGTGGCCTAAGTGTGGTGGATGAATACGGTCCCAGCAGGCTGGTCTGGCCTACAAGGACGTGGCCTAAGTGTGGTGTATGAATACGGTCCCAGCAGGCTGGTCTGGCCTACAAGGACGTGGCCTAAGTGTGGTGGATGAATACGGTCCCAGCAGGCTGGTCTGGCCTACAAGGACGTGGCCTAAGTGTGGTGGATGAATACGGTCCCAGCAGGCTGGTCTGGCCTACAAGGACGTGGCCTAAGTGTGGTGGATGAATACGGTCCTAGCAGGCTGGTCTGACCTACAAGGACGTGGCCTAAGTGTGGTGTATGAATACGGTCCCAGCAGGCTGGTCTGGCCTACAAGGACGTGGCCTAAGTGTGGTGTATGAATACGGTCCCAGCAGGCTGGTCTGACCTACAAGGACGTGGCCTAAGTGTGGTGGATGAATACGGTCCCAGCAGGCTGGTCTGGCCTACAAGGACGTGGCCTAAGTGTGGTGGATTAATACGGTCCCAGCAGGCTGGTCTGGCCTACAAGGACGTGGCCTAAGTGTGGTGGATGAATACGGTCCCAGCAGGCTGGTCTGGCCTACAAGGACGTGGCCTAAGTGTGGTGGATGAATACGGTCCCAGCAGGCTGGTCTGGCCTACAAGGACGTGGCCTAAGTGTGGTGGATGAATACGGTCCTAGCAGGCTGGTCTGGCCTACAAGGACGTGGCCTAAGTGTGGTGGATGAATACGGTCCTAGCAGGCTGGTCTGACCTACAAGGACGTGGCCTAAGTGTGGTGTATGAATACGGTCCCAGCAGGCTGGTCTGGCCTACAAGGACGTGGCCTAAGTGTGGTGTATGAATACGGTCCCAGCAGGCTGGTCTGACCTACAAGGACGTGGCCTAAGTGTGGTGGATGAATACGGTCCCAGCAGGCTGGTCTGCCCTACAAGGACGTGGCCTAAGTGTGGTGTATGAATACGGTCCCAGCAGGCTGGTCTGGCCTACAAGGACGTGGCCTAAGTGTGGTGGATTAATACGGTCCCAGCAGGCTGGTCTGGCCTACAAGGACGTGGCCTAAGTGTGGTGGATGAATACGGTCCCAGCAGGCTGGTCTGGCCTACAAGGACGTGGCCTAAGTGTGGTGTATGAATACGGTCCCAGCAGGCTGGTCTGGCCTACAAGGAAGACTCGCGTGTCCTGCGTGACTGATTCAGACCATTGCAATAAATAAATATCGACAATGATTGTGACGGTGGGGGCGAGGTAGGGCAGGGTGGCGGGGGGGGAGGGCTGTAGGCGTTGAACTACCCTGAGTTACGCCAACCGCCCGTCCCTGTATGGACCCGTTGTTTGCTGTGTGTAGACACTGGGGCAGATCGACTGGCACGCTTCTGGTGTCTTTATATATCGTTTTTATATTAGGGCCTATACGTAAGGACGTATTATAGGCTACGCCTGTGCATGAGCTGGATCAATCCACCCCTCTTTGGAAATAAAAGCTACCAGTTTAAGCGTAAATACAGGCGTTTATATTTTGGGGGGTGGTGGGGGGAAGGGGGTTGGGGACGATAACACACCCCTTTTAAAACCAAGATGGGAGTGCAATTGACGCCTCTGTCAGCGCTTATTTCTTATTGTCTGAAAGTGCCATAAGCCCCTGAATTAATTTTTTGATTAATTTTCGGTCAACTTCTATATATACATATATTATAATCCATAATCCACATTTCCTCCAACTGAAAGTATCCTTTCTCTATATATAATGTCATAAAGTAAGCATGAAAAGAAGAGGCATCATGCAGTTTGTACGTTCGGATACTTGCATTTCAATAATATGGTATACAATAGATAAGCTTATTTACTGCCATATTTTTTCTTTACTGGAATACACTTTTATTTTATTTTTGCTTAAGTACTTTATTTGGGCAACCTTTGTTATTTTCATTTCATTATTTGGTTGTCCTCACATTTAAACTGTAACAGTTGCCTGGTTCTCGATCCGTCGGTTTGCTTAACGGTGGTCTTGCCGCAGAGAACCGACTCCCCACTTTCGCTTTCAGATTTACGCAGTGCAAACACTGTTACACGAACTCGAAGACGCAACCAAGCAAGATCAATATCTACAAGAGTTACTACTATAGTTCTGGCGCTTATTATCGTCCGTCGCCATAGTGAGCGATGCCCTCCAACACGCGATCTCCAACGCGATCAATACTCGCTTTCTCAAAAGATTCAAGCTTCCGACGTCGGAGCTCGGTCCACGCCACGCCATCAGGAGAGCCCGGGGACCCAGGCGGTAGAGAGCACGACTGTTTACCTGTGCTCTGTGTGTTTATGTGTTCTCTGTGTTTATTAAGAGCCGACTCGCCCGAGTTAGATGACGATTAGGAAGTTGGCCATCAAGAGGCCATAGTTTTCCCGCAACCGGAAATGACCGCATTTGCAGTTGGAGAGTAGACGGTGACGTGATTAATCATGGCGTTGATGATCGATACATTAGATGTGCTGCTATTTGAATTCGCGCAAAGGCGCATTCAAAGGGGGGGGGGGGGCGGGGGGGTAAGGGGTATTTCCGGGAATTAGGAAAATAATTCTTCCCGAACTGGGACTGGGATATTAGCCGGCCGTCGTCAATAATTTTCATTAATCGTGAACTGAGAATGTTAGTACTAAATAACCGTGAATCGCCCATTTATATCATTATATCACGTATTCCATTGTATACGTGGAGTTCTCTATTTAATTCATTGTGACCTGGGAATGAAGAAAATGTATTACTCTTGATTCGAGAACCGTACCCCCCCCCCCCCTTTGCCCCCCCCCCCCCAAACCGGCTTCAAACGCCACCGCTCATGGTGAAAGTAAGGTCCGTCGGTAGAGTATCGGATCTTTGATTGTGCGTTTGGTCCTCCTTTTTTTCGATTTACGGATGGCAACATCAATTTTCAATTGTGATCCTCCCCACTTTTCCGTAGTTCTAAAAGACAAATCTGTACTTTGGGATTCTACGCTTACTGTAAAGAATAATTCATGTAGCTCGATCCGTCGGATCGGATGTTTGCATGTTGTTCTAATAACATCTTTAACCATATGTATTAACCAGTAATTTTTTACTTCCATATTATGGACTTACATAAGACATTAAAGCGAGAACATTGACAATACGTCCCAATCCTTGTCACAGGCAATTGCGAATTAACTCTACCTCTAGGTATCATCATAACTAGGAATTAGTGGCGTTTTGATCTGCGTTTAAATCCAAGAATCACTCCTCTTGGTCTTCCTTGTTAGAGAACACAACATGAATTATTGCAGTAATTGGCAAGCGTGAGTCATACGTGAGCTATTGTTGAAAGATTGGCTTCCCATAATATGGAAGAATAATCCTTCTATTTACAAGTGTTTTCAATCAGTATTTTTCGTATCTTGGCAATATCTGATGTCATCTAAATATATGATCGAAGGTGTTCCAGTGATTCGTATCTGAATTATTATTTATCCCTCAGTTCAGTTCAGAAGTTCATCCCATGCACAAGGACGGATCCAGGAATTTGAAAAGGGTATCCAACAATTATGACCAGGAAGTCCACCGTTTTTTGATGCACGGGGGTGGGGGTGGGTCCACTACTGAAAACTTGCGACCGGGGGGGAGGGAGGGACCACGCCGCCTCGGAGAGCGTTCTTCCTCAAAACGGGAGGGTCCACGCCGCCTCAGATAACGTTCTTCCTCAAAACGGGATGGTCCACGCCGCCTCAGATAGCGTTCTTCCTCAAAACGGGAGGGTCCACGCCTCAGATGGCCTACATTTTGCATTGAAAAACAGCATTCTTCCTCAAAAACGGGGGGTTCCGGACCCCTGGACCCCCCCCCCCTGGATCCGCCCCTGTATGCATATCTCTTTCTCAGTGTTCTGCACATAATGTTTACGCCTATTTCACGTCAGATTAGAAATAATTTTGTGTTCAATTGTTAGAACCTTGGAAATTGTACCTCTATCCTCCTCCGTCTGAAAAGTTAGTCCTGTCTTTGAGCTATGATATCGCCCCTATACACATCTATAGGCAAGAAATTATCAGATCGCCTAGGTAGACAAAAACAAAATGTCACAGACGTAAAGTAGATTCTTACCTCAGTAAGTGTCAGTATTGTAAATAAATAAATCCTCGGATAAATATTATATAACCAAATTGGCGCTAACAGCTCTATCCCGAAGTCACCCGTACCGCTAGCGGCACCTGTGTTTAGACTCTGGTCCCAATACCTGAGCGCATTCTCAACCAGCGATTGACGTGCTGTGCCGCCGTGCGAAGCGTGGGGGCCCCGTGGAGCCGCCTCATCAATAGTGCGTTCGCTGTGGTTCACCAGGCATCGGATTTCTGCATAACGAGCACTGTGTGGGGGTTTCCCGGCGGGAGGGTGGGGGGGGTGGGGGATGTGGGGCTAAGTGGGTAGTGACAAGGCAAGGGGAGGGGGACATTGGGAGGGCATGGGGTCGATGCTTAGCGACATGCCGAATAGGGGAAGGCAGGGGGTGGATGTGGTGGGAATGGGTAGTCGTTACGCTTAAGAAAATAGGGGGAGGGCCGGCGTGAGGTTGGGGGTGAGGGGTGGGGGACGAGATAGGCGCCATAGATAATATGGTTTGTAACAGTTTGGTACTTCGTGGGCTGATGTAAAAACCAATGGAATGGAATGAATCAAATTAATTAAATATAGTGAAATTGTATCTGTATATTACTTCTACTAAAATAAGTGACAAACGGTTGGAGTCATTTGTACATTTGTACCAAAAGATAATTTCTGAACGATGTAACATGGAGACATATTCTCCAATCTGTTATTGTCCATGGAGGTTTCTTGGCCAAAGTTAGCCCTGCGCGCAGGAAACTTAACAATCTTAAAGCTGTTAATTGGTTGGTCGGCATCCGTCCGTCTGCGAAAGACGATGGATTAGCAGCTATTGTTTGGGTTTCCGTAGATTTGTTTAGCGACATTTGCATTTATGACTGAATAAGCCTATCTGTGACCGACAGAGTGATAAACGGTTTATAGGCACTGGACACCTATAGTCGGCGCGTTTAATATCTGCCGCCTCGCAGGTTATTACATATATATCCCCCACGTGTCCTCCGGATAGGGCAAAATTATATGTTAGATGGTCGCGACATATCTAATTCCGATGCGAACCAGATTGACAGGAGAAATGGTAGCGGATCGGGTGGCAATAGTGGGCGGCGGAGCGATCAGTACCGGTATACACCCCCAGGGGGCCACCAAACAAATACAACCACACAGAGGAACAAACCAGATTTTAGCCCGTCCATTGGCCTAATTTATAGTGCTCTGTACGGTGAGTCTCCTTCAGACGTCGTGTGGGGCCTTAAAGCAATATGTTCTGTAATTTTTATATTTCCAATCTCTTCTCCGTGTCACATAAGTCTATTATGTCTTTAATTTAAATCATGAAAGCCTGTGGGCTATCTGGAGAGAAGCAAAATGTGTTCACCGGAGCAGAAGTTGGTGGCGGGCTTTATATCCCTGCGCGCCTGTTCGCTGTTCGGTATTCTGTGTGTGATGTCAGAGGCGGATCCAGGGGGGGGGGTTAGGGGGGTTGCAACCCCCCCCCCTTGGGAACCTGAAGAACATACGCTGTTAAAGTCGGCTTCTCCGAGCAGCGTCGCCCCCCCCCCCCCCGTCGCAAGTTTTAGCCAGAGAGCACCCCCCCGCCGCCGGTCGCCAGTTTTTCAGAGAGCAACCCTCCCTTGGCAAAAAGAGAGCAACCCCCCCCCGCCCCCGGTCGCAAGTTTTCAGAGAGCAACCCCCCCCCCTTGGCAAATTCCTAGATCCGCCCCTGGATGTCGACCGCGGCTCTCTAGGACGTCCGCGCGATAAACTAGTCCGCGCAGTTTTATGATGAAATTGGTGTTTTACAGACTCAATGAGATATAAACATACATGCATGCATCATAATTTGATATACTTTTAGTCCTGATTCTAAAATGTAAAAAAAGCTAAGATGGCGAGTGTAAGTAGGCTGCTTTAACAGCCCCCCCTCCCCATCGCCATCAATAATGCCCACGCCCCCTCCAACCACCCCCACCCACCGCCTGCAACAGGCCAACCGTATCTCCATTGTTACATGTTAAAAAGCTGTGTTGCATTTAAAGGCGCCCTTAAGAGCGGTGATACCAGTTGACAGATCTGGAATAAAAAGAAGATCTGCTTTCGAACATACAGGAACACCGGACAGTTTATTGTTATCGCTTTGGTAAGTACTAGAAAAGGATATTTTTCTCACAATTTTAAGTATTCTCGCTGTGAGGGCCCAGGTATGATGGTTTGTGCTCGATGGGTGCTTCAAAGTGTACAAATAGACCAAGAACTAGGGCCAGGTGCAAGGGCCAGCAAATCCTACAAAACTTTCACAAGGGGAGTGAAAAGAACATGACTGAGCAAGTCAATACATTGAACGCGTTGTTTCAGCTTAAGAAACCCGAGGGCCTCCTTGGTGTAGTGCTTAGCGTACCATATCGCAGATCAATAGATCCTGTGTCTGACTACCGGTCTATGTCCCTTTGATACATGGCGGATCATACGCGCTAGTACCCGACTCGCGAGAGAGCCATGAAGTACTTGCCACCCGATAACTATGCTTATGGTCCTGAAGACATTTCATAGCTTGAAGTCCGTGGGTTGGTGGGTGGGCTTGCTGAGCAATTAATTTCGCACTGCTGCCGATAACGTGCACAAGAAATATTAATTGGATCAACAGCCAGCACGGGTTAAAACATTAAAACATGGTCTTTACTGGGGTAAACATATGTGTGATATCTCGGCCCAGGCCCGGTGGATGAAAGACACCAAGCGCCTCGGGCCAAATGGGAAGTTCCCTTTGGCCTAATGCGTAAGGTGCTCGCTCTGGATGCGCAGGTTGATGGTTCGAATCCCGCCTCTGCGGGTAGACAACTTTCGGCGTCCATTCGGGCCTGGGACCAGAAATACTACATTTGGTGCCGATGGAGACGAACCTGGGTTGTCGGAACCACCCGGAGCCACATCAGCTATTCTGAAGCATTGGGTGACATGTCGGATACATGTAGATCACTTCGGTGACGCAGTCCGGCATCACTCCCCAGCTGTGATGTAGAGGCACGGTGGCGGTCACTGCGAGGTCGCAGTCCATTGGGGAAAGGGTGGAGTGTGATATCTCGGCCCAGGCCCGGTGGATGAAAGACACCAAGCGCCTCGGGCCAAATGGGAAGTTCCCTTTGGCCTAATGCGTAAGGTGCTCGATCTAGATGCGAAGGTTGATGGTTCGAATCCCGCCTCTGCGGGTAGATAACTTTCGGCGTCCATTCGGACCTGGGACCAGAAATACTACATATGCATCGTGTTTATCAGAGTACATTTTTATTTCATTTAATTTAACAGCATTTTCCCCACAAAGCTGTATAGTATAGCGTGACGCACATCGCACGGCTGGTCAATAGAACGTAGTGGGAATGCAGAAGGGTCATTTGGTGCGTCGTCATGGTCAACATACTGGCCGTGACCATGACCGCCCGACCAACCTCACCCACAACTCTACCCACCCACCCGACCCACCTACACATCCACCCACCCTACCCACCTACTCACCCACCCCACCCTGGTCATTCGTCCTTGGCTGAGACAACGCGGCATCGATTAACTTCCGGTTGCTGTGTATTCGTCACGTGACGGTCCCAACCGCGTGGAAGGCTGAGAGTGTGGTAGCGGGGTAGGGTCGCTGTATGTGTGTGGTTGCTCCCCACCCCTCCACCCATCCACGCCACGTATACGGTATACGTATGGATCCATGCGCGAGTGACAGGAACAGGTCAGAAGCTGGTGGTTGGATGGTTAGTGGGCATCAGCTAATGGTTTGTGCCCGGGAGGATGGGGGGGGGGGTTACTTAATACATTGCTGGCTTTGGTCGGGTTACGCGCTAAGGAACCCCCGCCCCCCCCCGCCCCCCATCCCATTTTCACCGCCAAAATGCGCTCGGTCGGGCGTTTTACCGCCAAATTCCGTTCAGTCGGGGCCTGCTACCGCCAAATTTCGCTCGGTCGGGGCGTTTTACCGACAAAATGCGCTCAGTAGATTTTTTACCGCCGAAATCCGCTCGGTCGGGGCGTTTTACCGCTAAAATCGGCTCGGTCGGGGCGTTTTACCGCTAAAATCGGCTCGGTCGGGGTATATCGTGGTAACCCGCTCTATGCGGCATCAAGGCGTAGCGGAATCCCCACCCCACCAGATTTGTATAATAGTGCCCCCGCCCCCCCCCTCGGCGGGGCGGGGGTAGTGGTGGGTACTGGGAGTGCGTTGGGGTGGGGTGGTCGGGGAGCGTGGGCAGGGGGATGGAGTTCATAATGGGTTGGAATGGACATAGGCATCCATTATTAAATACACCCTTTGGCATGGTTAAGACCAATGTTGTGCACAACCTGAACCAACTTCTCAGATTTAATCATATTAATACCTTATTGCGGCGTTAACCGCCAAAATTGCTATCAGTGATTAAATCGTGTGCTCTAGGGTAGATGTAAATTTGTTCCTATGTACAACAATCAAAATTGCATGAACTAGATATTAATACAGAAAGTCTTTAGTTATTTATTCCAGCCACTGGACAAATACAAGATATCACAATGATAATAAGTGTGAACGGTAACATATTATGTGTATATTGTTAACTGAAACATTCTCCAATTGAAGCCTCCAACGGCTGTTTCCCGCAAAACATCCATGGTCGGATGTTTAACAAATCACAATTATAATGGGTAACTGCGAAAGACTGAGAGACTTGTGTTAAGACGGGATACACTAGACTTACCCAGATCAGTGTCATGTTAAACAGAACTTGTGGAATACATTAAAAATGAATTCCCTCTGATATTTAAATGTAATTATACTATTGTCCTTATTTATCTGATATTTAAATGTGTTTATAATATTGTTCTTATTTTTCTGATCAGTAAATGTAATTATAATATTGTTCTTATTTATCCGATATTTAGATGTAATTATAATATTGTTCTGATTTATCGCATATTTAAATGTAATTATAATATTGTTCTTATATATAGGATATTTTAATTTAATTATAATATTTTTATCATTTGCTTCATATTTGCACCATCACTCGATGCTGGAATTGAAAATATCAACACTACACGGACTGAGGGGTCGTGGGTACGATCTGCTACACCCCGCCCCTCCCAGCTGTTGCTTGGTTACTCCTACCAATAACGTCTGGCGGCTGACGCACCGTTTTCCGAAACCAAGGCTATTATACAATGATAGTAGAGGGTGCAGCTAGATGAAATGTATGTGTGTGCGAAGGGCGGGGGAGGGTTGATGTCCAGTGGCGCAACCACGCGTCCCGGCCTGCGCGGAAGTCTTATTATTCACACCATGGCGCGACAACAAAACAGTGTCTGGAATGCCCATCCATGTCAGCGTTCCCCCCAGCCCCCCCCCCCCCTCCCTCCGCCTCCCTCCCCCCAACCCACTCAAGATTTTGCGCCTTCCGTCCCCTCCTTAGGGCCGCTGAGGGGGGGGGGGGGTAGCCATGTCGCGTGTCGATTTTAAGAAAAGTTCCATGTCGCTTGCCGCTAAGTTTTATGTCGCATTTCGATTCTAAGGCAGCCCCAATGTTGCGTTGTCGATTTTAAAAATCGCCGTGTCGCCGTGTCGGAAAAGCCTCTCTGGGGCCCTCTCCTTACCTATGAGGCGACGTAGAGGTGGGCGAACGCATGCACACAGCCAGATTACGCCAAGGTTGGCCAACGAGCTAACGCCGGCTTGAATTGAAGGCGGAGGTGGGGGGAAGGAGGTGAGTGGAAGGAGGTGGGGGCGGTGCAGGGGTGGTTGTTGGGATAGTAATAGTGACGATGGAGGTCATAGAAATGAGGGATTGTATGGCGTGTGGGTGGGGGCGGGAAGCGGTGGGACGGACGTGGCGCAAAGAGGAGAGCCAAGAGCGGCCGGGGAGAGGGGGTGGGGGCGGGGGAGACGGACGAGAGAGAGAGAACGGAAGGGGGCGGGGGGCACGAGGGAGAGGGGTGAATGCGGGGTAGCCCAGGGTTCTTAGGGAGGGAGAGGGAGTCGGAGGCACAAAGGGGGGGGGGGGGGAGGAGTGAACACGGGGGTGGCCCGGGGGTCAGAGCCACGGGCTTTGTGTCCCTCTGATGTGGATGAAGGTTGACATGGCAGTATTTAGTAAACACCACTCGATGAATCAGGCTGCCTTGGAGAGATGACTGGCTTAAACTGCTCAACTACGTCATGTATATTTTATTACACATCTATATGTAGAGGGCAGGCCTTGGTCGTGCGAGAATCATGGCATATTAATCACTTTATGTAGGAAACAATGTCCTAAACCTGAACATGTTGAATTGTGCGGATGCCAGGGCGACGCTACCAAGGCGAACATCACATTAATACGGTAGCCTACTCACCGTAATACGGTAGCCCACTCACCGTAATACGGTAGCCCACTCACAGTAATACGGTAGCCCACTCACCGTAATACGGTAGCCCACTCACAGTAATACGGTAGCCTACTCACAGTAATACGGTAGGCCACTCACAGTAATACGGTAGCCTACTCACAGTAATACGGTAGCCTACTCACAGTAATACGTTTGCTCACTCACAGTAATAGGGTAACCTACTCAGAGTAATACGGTAGCCCACTCACAGTAATACGGTAGCCTACTCACCGTAATACGGTAGCCTACTCACCGTAATACGGTAGCCTACTCACAGTAATACGGTAGCCCACTCACAGTAATACGGTAGCCTACTCACAGTAATATGATAGCCCACTCACAGTAATACGGTAGCCCACTCACCGTAATACGGTAGCCGACTCACCGTAATACGGTAGCCCACTCACAGTAATACGGTAGCCTACTCACAGTAATACGGTAGCCCACTCACAGTAATACGGTAGCCTACTCACAGTAATATGATAGCCCACTCACAGTAATACGGTAGCCCACTCACCGTAATACGGTAGCCCACTCACAGTAATACGGTAGCCTACTCACAGTAACACGTTTGCTCACTCACAGTAATACGGTAGCCCACACAGTAATGCGGTAGCCCACTCACAGTAATACGGTAGCCTACTCACAGTAATATGATAGCCCACTCACAGTAATACGGTAGCCCACTCACCGTAATACGGTAGCCCACTCACAGTAATACGGTAGCCTACTCACAGTAATACGGTAGCCCACTCACAGTAATACGGTAGCCCACTCACAGTAATACGGTTGCCCACTCACCGTAATACGGTAGCCAACTCACAGTAATACGGTAGCCCACTCACAGTAACACGGTAGCCCACTCACAGTAATACGGTAGCCTACTCACAGTAATACGGTAGCCCACTCACCGTAATACGGTAGCCCACTCACAGTAATACGGTAGCCCACTCACAGTAATACGGTAGCCCACTCACCGTAATACGGTAGCCCACTCACAGTAATACGGTAGCCTACTCACCGTAATACGGTAGCCCACTCACAGTAATACGGTAGCCTACTCACAGTAATACGGTAGCCCACTCACCGTAATACGGTAGCCCACTCACAGTAATACGGTAGCCTACTCACCGTAATACGGTAGCCCACTCACAGTAATACGGTAGCCCACTCACCGTAATACGGTAGCCTACTCACAGTAATACGGTAGCCCACTCACCGTAATACGGTAGCCTACTCACAGTATTACGGTAGCCCACTCACCGTAATACGGTAGCCCACTCTCAGTAATACGGCAGCCCACTCACCGTAATACAGTGGCCCACTCACAGTAATACGGTAGCCTACTCACCGTAATACGGTAGCCTACTCACAGTAATACGGTAGCCCACTCACAGTAATACGGTAGCCTACTCACAGTAATATGATAGCCCACTCACAGTAATACGGTAGCCCACTCACCGTAATACGGTAGCCCACTCACAGTAATACGGTAGCCTACTCACATTAACACGTTTGCTCACTCACAGTAATACGGTAGCCCACACAGTAATGCGGTAGCCCACTCACAGTAATACGGTAGCCTACTCACAGTAATATGATAGCCCACTCACAGTAATACGGTAGCCCACTCACCGTAATACGGTAGCCCACTCACAGTAATACGGTAGCCTACTCACAGTAATACGGTAGCCCACTCACAGTAATACGGTAGCCCACTCACAGTAATACGGTTGCCCACTCACCGTAATACGGTAGCCAACTCACAGTAATACGGTAGCCCACTCACAGTAACACGGTAGCCCACTCACAGTAATACGGTAGCCTACTCACAGTAATACGGTAGCCCACTCACCGTAATACGGTAGCCCACTCACAGTAATACGGTAGCCCACTCACAGTAATACGGTAGCCCACTCACCGTAATACGGTAGCCTACTCACAGTAATACGGTAGCCTACTCACAGTAATACGGTAGCCTACTCACAGTAATACGGTAGCCCACTCACCGTAATAAGGTAGCCTACTCACAGTAATACGGTAGCCCACTCACCGTAATACGGTAGCCTACTCACAGTATTACGGTAGCCCACTCACCGTAATACGGTAGCCCACTCTCAGTAATACGGCAGCCCACTCACCGTAATACAGTGGCCCACTCACAGTAATACGGTAGCCTACTCACCGTAATACGGTAGCCTACTCACAGTAATACGGTAGCCTAATCACCGTAATACGGTAGCCTACTCAGAGTAATACGGTAGCCCACTCACCGTAATACGGTAGCCTACTCACAGTAATACGGTAGCCTACTCACCGTAATACGGTAGCCTACTCACCGTAATACGGTAGCCTACTCACAGTAATACGGTAGCCTACTCACAGTAATACGGTAGCCTACTCACAGTAATATGATAGCCCACTCACAGTAATACGGTAGCCCACTCACCGTAATACGGTAGCCCACTCACCGTAATACGGTAGCCCACTCACCGTAATACGGTAGCCTGCTCACAGTAATACGGTAGCCCACTCACAGTAATACGGTAGCCTACTCACAGTAATATGATAGCCCACTCACAGTAATACGGTAGCCCACTCACCGTAATACGGTAGCCCACTCACAGTAATACGGTTGCCTACTCACAGTAACACGTTTGCTCACTCACAGTAATACGGTAGCCCACACAGTAATACGGTAGCCCACTCACCGTAATACGGTAGCCTACTCACAGTAATACGGTAGCCCACACAGTAATACGGTAGCCCACTCACCGTAATACGGTAGCCTACTCAGAGTAATACGGTAGCCCACTCACCGTAATACGGTAGCCTACTCACAGTAATACGGTAGCCTACTCACAGTAATACGGTAGCCTACTCACAGTAATACGGTAGCCTACTCACAGTAATATGATAGCCCACTCACAGTAATACGGTAGCCCACTCACCGTAATACGGTAGCCCACTCACCGTAATACGGTAGCCCACTCACAGTAATACGGTAGCCTACTCACAGTAATACGGTAGCCCACTCACAGTAATACGGTAACCTACTCACAGTAATATGATAGCCCACTCACAGTAATACGGTAGCCCACTCACCGTAATACGGTAGCCCACTCACAGTAATACGGTAGCCTACTCACAGTAACACGTTTGCGCACTCACAGTAATACGGTAGCCCACACAGTAATGCGGTAGCCCACTCACAGTAATACGGTAGCCTACTCACAGTAATACGGTAGCCTACTCACAGTAATACGGTAGCCCACTCACAGTAATACGGTAGCCCACTCACAGTAATACGGTTGCCCACTCACCGTAATACGGTAGCCCACTCACAGTAATACGGTAGCCCACTCACAGTAACACGGTAGCCCACTCACAGTAATACGGTAGCCTACTCAATACGGTAGCCCACTCACCGTAATACGGTAGCCCACTCACAGTAATACGGTAGCCTACTCACAGTAATACGGTAGCCCACTCACAGTAATACGGTAGCCTACTCACCGTAATACGGTAGCCCACTCACAGTAATACGGTAGCCTACTCACAGTAATACGGTAGCCCACTCACCGTAATACGGTAGCCCACTCACAGTAATACGGTAGCCCACTCACAGTAATACGGTAGCCTACTCACCGTAATACGGTAGCCCACTCACAGTAATACGGTAGCCTACTCACAGTAATACGGTAGCCCACTCACCGTAATACGGTAGCCCACTCACAGTAATACGGTAGCCTACTCACCGTAATACGGTAGCCCACTCACAGTAATACGGTAGCCCACTCACCGTAATACGGTAGCCTACTCACAGTAATACGGTAGCCCACTCACCGTAATACGGTAGCCTACTCACAGTATTACGGTAGCCCACTCACCGTAATACGGTAGCCCACTCTCAGTAATACGGCAGCCCACTCACCGTAATACAGTGGCCCATTCACAGTAATACGGTAGCCTACTCACCGTAATACGGTAGCCTACTCACAGTAATACGGTAGCCTACTCACAGTAATACGGTAGCCTACTCACCGTAATACGGTAGCCTACTCAGAGTAATACGGTAGCCCACTCACCGTAATACGGTAGCCTACTCACAGTAATACGGTAGCCCACTCAACAGTAATACGGTAACCTACTCACAGTAAGACGGTAGCCCACTCACCGTAATACGGTAGCCCACTCACCGTAATACGGTAGCCTACTCACAGTAATACGGTAGCCCACTCACCGTAATACGGTAGCCCACTCACAGTAATACGGTAGCCTACTCACCGTAATAAGGTAGCCTACTCACCGTAATACGGTAGCCTACTCTCAGTAATACGGTAGCCCGCTCACAGTAATACGGTAGCCTACTCACCGTAATACGGTAGCCCACTCACCGTAATACGGTAACCTACTCACCGTAATACGGTAGCCCACTCACAGTAATACGGTAGCCCACTCAAAGTAATACGGTAGCCCACTCAAAGTAATATGGTAGCCAGCGCATTAGGAGAACATTTAACGCCTTTGATTTTTAATCTTGCGTGTCTTACCGAACAGCAATCCACATTCAAGCCGGATTAAAAAAAAATCATATTTAATGTACTTCGCGACATTGCATATATGACGGTGAACAATTCGGATTTGTTTACCTTGCGTAGCTCGTTATTTACTTTAGCTATTATTTAAGATATGTCTTCAGGCTCGTTTGTTTTCGTTTTTTTTTAAATGTAAGGTTGAATATCCGGTGCCGCCCCCTCTCCCCCCCCCCCCCACTTCCCCCCTTTCCCTCAATCCAAATTTACCATTGTCTCTTATGGAATTTAAAAGTATTCAAGCCCATTTTTTTCAATGAAAAAAAGAATGTCACACAGCTTGAATTACTTGGCCAGACGGCTGGCCAAAAGTTCTGATATTTGTATTACCTATTATGTACATTGAATTAAAATTGAGATATCGAGAAGAAAGCATGCTCGCCGTAAAGAGTACGCCACGGGGATCCCTCGCACTACCTTAAATAGCTTCCATGCGCCAGCGGAAAGCCATAAAGCTATCAATTTAAAGTTGCATATCGAGCTCTTTCCCGCCAAAACTAAAGAAGTCCAAATACAAATAGAAATCACTCCTTGAATTATCCAAGATTTCTTTTGTCTATATTCCACGGATACCAAACTGCAAAATGGAGTCTCTTAGCCTTGCCCTTGATATCAATCTACCACAGGTTTTAACCTAGTTGTAAACGTCTGTGAGAACCCAAAACGTCCGACTGCCCAAAACGGGCTACGATCAGGACTTTCACACCTATAACATAATGTACAGTTAGACGCCGATTTTAATGAGTAGATCTAAGTCCGGAGGGTGTGACAAGTCCCATAACGAGCAAAGAGGCCAAGGCTGTAAAGTACTGCTAACGCTTTTTCCGTGCCTTGTTACGCACCGTTCCCATACTGGAGCTCACACGTCCGCCCCCCGACCCCCCCCCCTACCCCCCCTCCACAGCTTCTCATGAAACCTAAATGTTATTCGTATATCGCTAACTGAGAGCTAAAAAACGAGCGTATCGTGGCTTCATACCGGCAGATTGTGTAGGATCGCAACGTCAAATGTAACTGTTAGTTTGTTCTTAGTAATGTAGGACGTTTTGGGCAGTCGGACGTTTTGGGCCCCAACAAAGGTCATCAGTTTGTAATAAGTAGCAGTGGCGCCACAAAGCTCTGTGGTGTTCCGGTATAGACACGTTTGTCACATCGCAGCCGAAATGGCGATGTTTATTAGGTTTCTGAGTTTATAGAATGAAACAATCGGGTTTTCTGCAAATTGTGATCTATATGTTGCCTGGGCTTAGTTTTTGGCGGGAAAGAGCTCGATATGCAACTTTAAACATTCGCGGAGATATCATGATGTAGATGATGTAATGCTCGTATGTAGAACATTCTTCTCTGAAATTCAATGTGGTCTCGAGTAACTTTCACCAAAATAACTAGGTTTACCACACAATCACGTAACATAGGCCTACCAGAACTAATATTATATTATTACATGCAGACAATTAAAATTAAAAGAAGTTAAAATCAATGGAAAAACATTCATCCAAGTCTCAATCGTTTAAATTTTTCAATATAATGTGTTTAGTCACAATTATAACTTTTTCGAAAGAGTGCAGGATGTTTTTTTGCGGTAATAAATACACGGAGCTCGTTATTTTTATGCTTTATTCGTGAACATTATAATTTTGTAAGAAAATATTGCTGATTTGACCGCTTTTCAAGAATGTTCAAATTTGCTCCCGGCCGACAGCAGCGGTAAAAGTGGAGCTTGCGTAGCGCCACCGTGCGGGGAGCTTGAACGTGACTATGTACCCACGCATCACCACAAGAGACGTGAACAAGGCGAGGAGGTTTAAGAAGTACTTTATTCCTCAAGCGAACACAAACCAGAAACAAAATAGGACAGACACCACAGAAGTGAAGAACAAAGTACGGTGTCTGCATGTCTGGATGCTACGCAACAAGGCCCGAGTCACTCGAGTGCACTCACTCGCATTGAAAATACCGGTGCATATCATCGATTTGTAACAAGTTATAATCGGTACACTCTTTGACTTCATTAGAGAAAAATAATGTCGCGAGAGAACCATGGAGTGACGTAACCAGTGAATGCTACCAGAGGTTCTTACCGTCGCACGGGGCGACGTGTTCAAAATATCACAACTAGAGCTGTGGTTTGGTCCCCAGAGAAACGAAGTCACGCATCCAGGTCTACCATAAAACTAATGCGATCTTTCCCAATCTCAACATTAAGGCCCCACCACCGCCCCGTCAATCGTGAGCAATTACATACCTAGTTCAAAAACCAGTCAGGCATCAGTTGGGGAGTTGAGCAGCTCTAAGCTGTTAACGTAGAGGCTTATGATGACGTCACATCTGGCCTGTTGTTGACTTGCGAGCTAAGGATGACATCACATCTGGTCGGCTGTTGACTTGCGAGCTAAGGATGACGTCACATCTGGCCGGCTGTTGACTTGTGAGCTAGGGATCACGTCACATCTGCCGGCTGTCGACTTGCGAGCTAAGGACGACGTCACATCTGGCCGGCTGTTGACTTGCGAGCTAGAGATGACGTCATATCTGGCAGGCTGTTGACTTGTGAGCTAGGGATGACGTCACATCTGGCCGGCTGTTGACTTGCGAGCTAGGGATGACGTCACATCTGGCCGGCTGTTGACTTGCGAGCTAGGAATGACGTCAGATCCGGTAGGTTCTTCTCTTGGAATCCATGATGACGTCACAACGGGTCGGGCCTTAAGGTTTCTCCTCGGCTTTCTTGCCTGTAGTGGCAGACTTCGCGACGATGATGTTGGCAATTACCAACACGAGCTGAAGCCAAAATAATAGCAAATGGCATCCACTAAGTACTAAATCGTGTCTAGAGGCATGGTAATGTCTAGATAAATATTTATTAAATGCTAACTAAATACTCACCGAATGCTCACTAAATAGTCATCAAACGCCCTCTTTGTAGCCAGTTCAAAACAGTACGGGGCAAGATGGAGGCTGAATGAATGTATGGGACGGTCAAGGCTCATTCTGATACATCTATATACACAGGAGGCGAACATTTCGCCCTGAGCAGCATTGGCACAACTATGCCCGTCCGGGCCCAAGGAAATGCCTCTGTTTGTGTCGGAATTATATTTGCGAATGTTCTATGCATTGCGTTAATGTCCAAGGAACACGTCCAAGGAGTCTGAGGGCGAAACCAGAGCGCCCACTGTTATCCGGTAATATCGCTTTCCGAGGACGTTAACTTATGTAAAATCCAAGTCCTTTATGCCTGAAACACTACATTGCGGAACAATAATGTCGAGAGAACAATGGAGTGACGTCACTAGTGGATTTTACTGGTATGTCATTGTAAATGTGAAGCACATTGCCTGTTTGGTCTCCGCCCGTCTCAGCAGCTCAGCAGCTTATTGGATGAATAATCCCGACGAATTTTTTTCATTTTCGGCAATATAACTATTCGATGCGTTATGTCCCGCGAGAAGCAATGTGTGCCGCAGCTATATGCATCTATCATGAAAATCTGTGTTTCTTAGATAGTCGAACTGTCTATACCATGTTCATATGTACATGTAATGATACGTCTAGATGTATCGAGGTGTCTAGAGGCCGACCTAAGGTGGGGGGGGGGGGGGTTCTGAGTGTAGCTGTCTAAATGCATCGATGTGTCAAAATGTACCGAATTGTGTTATGTATCGATCTCTAGAGGTATCGAAGTATCTAGATGTATGGATGTGTCTAGTTATATCCAAAATGTCTAGACGCATCGATGCGTCTAGACATATCGAGATATGTGGATGTATCGAGGTGTCTATTGTATTGAGATCTCTAAATGTATCGAGGTGTCTATTGTATTGAGATGTCTAAAGGTATCGAGGTGTTGACGATGTATTGTGGTGTCTAGTTGTATTGAGCTGTCTAGATGCATCGAGATATCTAGAAGTATGGAGGTGCCTAGTGTATCGAGGTGTCTAGTGTATCGATGTGTCTAGTGCATCGAAGTGTCTAGTGTATCGAGGTGTCTAGCGTATCAAGGTGTCTAGTGTATCGAGGTGTCTAGTGTATCGAGGTGTCTAGTGTATCGAGGTGTCTAGTGTATCGAGGTGTCTAGTGTATCGAGGTGTCTAGTGTATCGAGGTGTCTAGTGTATCGAGGTATTTCCTTACCTTGATGGCGAAACTGGCGATTGAAGAATATATGATGAGTGGCTGGTTATCGTGGATAATACCTAAGATCTTATCCAAACATCCCTGCAAAGAAAATTGTTCACAATTATATAAGCAATTGGATACTGTATTCAGTAAAATGTCTATTGTTATCGCTATATCAGTGTTACCATCCTCCAGTAAAACTCCTATTGTTATGGCTATATCAGTGTTACCATCCTCCAGTAAAACGCCTATTGTTATCGCTATATGTGTTACCATCCTCCAATAAAACGTCTATTGTTATCGCTATATGAGGTACCATCCTACAGTAAAACGCCTAATGTTATCGCTATATGAGTTACCATCTTCCAGTAAAACGTCTATTGTTATCGCTATATCAGTGTTACCATCCTCCAGTAAAACGTCTATTGTTATCGCTATATGTGTTACCATCCTCCAGTAAAACGTCTATTGTTATCGCTATATGTGTTACCATCCTCCAGTAAAACGCCTATTGTTATCGCTATATGAGTGTTACCATCCTACAGTAAAACGTCTATTGTTATCGCTATATGAGTTACCATCCTCCAGTAAAACGTCTATTGTTATCGCTATATGTGTTACCATCTTCCAGTAAAACGCCTATTGTTATCGCTATATGTGTTACCATCATCCAGTAAAACGTCTATTGTTATCGCTATATGCGTTACCATCCTCCAGTAAAACGTCTATTGTTATCGCTATATGCGTTACCATCCTCCAGTATAACGTCTATTGTTATTGCTATATGAGTTATTATCCTCCAGTAAAACGCCTAATGTTATCGCTATATGAGTTACCATCTTCCAGTAAAACGCCTATTGTTATCGCTATATCAGTGTTACCATCCTCCAGTAAAACGTCTACTGTTATCGCTATATCAGTGTTACCATCCTCCAGTATAACGTCTATTGTTATTGCTATATGAGTTATTATCCTCCAGTAAAACGCCTAATGTTATCGCTATATGAGTTACCATCTTCCAGTAAAACGCCTATTGTTATCGCTATATCAGTGTTACCATCCTCCAGTAAAACGTCTACTGTTATCGCTATATCAGTGTTACCATCCTCCAGTATAACGTCTATTGTTATCGCTATATGTGTTACCATCCTCCAGTAAAACGTCTATTGTTATCGCTATATGAGTTACCATCTTCCAGTAAAACGTCTATTGTTATCGCTATGTGAGTTACCATCCTCCAGTAAAACGCCTATTGTTATCGCTATATCAGTGTTACCATTCTCCAGTAAAACGTCTATTGTTATCGCTATATCAGTGTTACCATTCTCCAGTAAAACGTCTATTGTTATTGCTATATGAGGTATTATCCTCCAGTAAAACGCCTATTGTTATCGCTATATGAGTTACCATCCTCCAGTAAAACGTCTATTGTTATTGCTATATGAGTGTTACCATCCTCCAGTAAAACGCCTATTGTTATCGCTATATGTGTGTCACCATCCTCCAGTAAAACTCCTATTGTTATCGCTATATCAGTGTTACCATCCTCCAGTAAAACGCCTATTGTTATCGCTATATGTGTTACCATCCTCCAGTAAAACGCCTATTTTTATCGCTATATCAGTGTTACCATCCTCCAGTAAAACTCCTATTGTTATCGCTATATCAGTGTTACCATCCTCCAGTAAAACTCCTAGTGTTATCGCTATATCAGTGTTACCATCCTCCAGTAAAACGTCTATTGTTATTGCTATATGAGTTATTATCCTCCAGTAAAACGCCTATTGTTATCGCTATATGAGTTAACATCCTCAAGTAAAACGCCTATTGTTATCGCTATAGGTGTGTCACCATCCTCCAGTAAAACGCCTATTGTTATCGCTATGTCAGTGTTACCATCTTCCAGTAAAATGTCTATTGTTATCGCTATATGAGTTACCATCCTCCAGTAAAACGCCTATTGTTATCGCTATATGTGTGTCACCATCCTCCAGTAAAACGCCTATTGTTATCGCTATGTCAGTGTTACCATCTTCCAGTAAAATGTCTATTGTTATCGCTATATGAGTTACCATCCTCCAGTAAAACGCCTATTGTTATCGCTATATGTGTGTCACCATCCTCCAGTAAAACGCCTATTGTTATCGCTATGTCAGTGTTACCATCTTCCAGTAAAATGTCTATTGTTATTGCTATATGAGTTATTATCCTCCAGTAAAACGCCTATTGTTATCGCTACATGAGTTACCATTCTCCAGTACAACGTCTATTGTTATTGCTATATGAGTTATTATCCTCCAGTAAAACGCCTATTGTTATCGCTATATGAGTTACCATCCTCCAGTAAAACGCCTAATGTTATCGCTATATGAGTTATTATCCTCCAGTAAAACGCCTATTGTTATCGCTATATGTGTTACCATCCTCCAGTAAAACGCCTATTGCTATCGCTATATAAGTTACCATTCTCCAGTACAACGTCTATTGTTATTGCTATATGAGTTACCATCCTCCAGTATAACGTCTATTGTTATTGCTATATGAGTTACCATCCTCCAGTAAAACGCCTATTGTTATCGCTATATGAGTTATTATCCTCCAGTAAAACGCCTATTGTTATCGCTATATGTGTGTCACCATCCTCCAGTAAAACGCCTATTGTTATCGCTATATATGTTACCATCCTCCAGTAAAACGCCTATTGTTATCGCTATATGTGTTACCATCCTCCAGTAAAACGCCCATTGTTATCGCTATATATGTTACCATCCTCCAGTAAAACGTCTATTGTTATCGCTATATGTGTTACCATCCTCCAGTAAAACGCCTATTGTTATCGCTATATCAGTGTTACCATCCTCCAGTAAAACGCCTATTGTTATCGCTATATGAGTTACCATCCTCCAGTAAAACGCCTATTGTTATCGCTATATGAGTTACCATCCTCCAATAAAACGCCTATTGTTATCGCTATATGAGTTACCATCTTCCAGTATGAGATGCCGTCTGTCGGCTGGACGGCGCATGTGTCGTCGACAGGGGTTACGACAGGGTAACTTCCGGTGAACTTGCAGCAGGCGACGGGGGTCACAAGGTCAACTACCGTAGTCACCCCAAACTGGGTAACCACGCGATGGGGGTCCCAGTGCACTGCCTCGGAGAAGTCAGCGTAGGAACTTAACCCGCAACACCGCATCTGCAAAAAGTGTATTTCATGTATAAAACACACTACGTTGATGGAAAGACTATTTTCAGCGGACGAAAGATTATAGCCAGCAGATAAATTTACGAGAGCATAAATATAGTAAAAAGCGACTGTCCTTAGCTTAGTATGCCTTTTAAAACAATATTTCGAATATGATATAAAATAATATAAAATTCCAATAATGAATGGAAAGTTCACCTAATGACTTCAATGACGATTTCAGGGCAAACTTCCAAAGTAACTTCCAAAATGAGATTACTTTAATCATGACTATAATCATTTTGACCAAATCGCCATGCAGAGGAGATGAAGTGGTCTGTGTGAGTGACTTACCTCAATCATCATATAGTTCCAGGCGACAGAAGTGAGTAATTCGCCGTCTATCCCGCTGTAGTCGTTACGTAGTGTACTCCCCATGACTTGCCTTAGCAGGTCGTCCAACTGAAGACCAGAGGGCCATTCCACTAACAGTCCGTCCCGCAGATGTTACCCATAAAATATTAATAAGACTGATCTTTTCTGGCCGAAGCGTAAGGAAAATTGTTTAACTTTTAATAAATTTATGACGAACATTAATTTGCATATTCGCTGGATAAGATCAGATAATCTTACCCTTTAGCTATGTTGCACAATGTGCACTAATTGCAGTGACACAAGAACGCATCCGAGGTTGACAGCATTGTTTTGAACTCCTTAGCAGATTGACTAACTGTTTTTCCTTGTTGAGCATATTCCATCACTACATCACTAAATTTGGCCATAAGCTGTTTTCTTAACGCATGTGTTACATTGAGTTGACGCATTTATATTTCATCACGTAATAGCTTTCTTTTAAATGACGCATGTCTGTTGTGTTCGAATCGTGCACCACAACAAAACATCATAATGCCTCCTACGGTCCAGTCTCGGGGCTAATTATTCCGAAATTAAATAACATTTTTTGTGTGCAACATATATGGTACACTGATTATTGGTCTGTATTAAATACGCGCTGGTTTTATCCTTTATTACTGAAAATTATTATTTGTCAAGAAATTATAACTAATTTGTCAAGAAATTATAACTGATTTCTCAAGAAATTATAACTGATTTCTCAAGAAATTATAACTGATTTGTCGAGTAATTATAACTGATTTGTCAAGAAATTATAACTGATTTGATTCTTAAAAACTCTTATTAGGCAATTTGACCGACAGCGATCTGAACGGAGGAACTGAGCTCCATCTAGCGACATGGAGCTAGCCTCTGTATGCCAGCAGGACCTTCGCTTGACATCAGGACCGACAAGTTCGAAACATCGTAGCCAAATAATTTGCCCCGCCCCATCTTAATATACCCTTGCAGGGTGAAATACTCACAGATGACATTTAGCTTTAAATCTAAATACCAGATATATTCGGAAATTGATCGAAAATACAATTTTGGCATCTATAACAATATGAAGCCGGATAGCAATACTGATTGTGACATTGGTGGCGTTCAGTACGTGGGTCCCACTCACCTGACCGGTCTGCAGCAGGATAACCAGCACCAACTCGACCACGAACAATATGATCAGGGTAAGTATGTTCTGCAAAACAAATGGTGAGGTAGAACAGTTTTATGCCATACTAACTCTGTAAGGCAAGTGACTGTCTTTAGCAGATTATATGTGAAATCCCTACTTATCCGTCGTCAATAAGTGTCCTAAACATATTATGTGAAGAACTTATCTGCCCGTCGTCACAAACTACCCAGGCAGATTACATGTGAAGTCACTATCTCTCCTTTTTCACTAGCTGTCCTAGTAACATTATGCGTGAAGCCCAATCTGTCCGGTCGTCACTAACTGCCCAAGGCAGACTATGAGTCACTGTCTGTCCGTTGTCACTAAATGTCCTTTACATCCCTAGATGTCAGATTACATGTGAAGTCATTATATGGTTGACATTTTCCAAGCAAGATAAGTAGTGTTTTTGCAAGAAACTAGCCTACGAAACTTCATTCATTCACTGATTCATTCAAATGTCACATAATTAGTTACGTTATAATTGACGACGACATGAGACATATACTACAGTGATAAATGTTAACCTGGTCGTCCGTAGAACGTAGAAACTACATGCTGTCGAAGAGTGCCAAACATACAATCGCTACAGTACTTTAAGCACGCATTGCCGCTATGCACTGTTATTCGCGCGTCTTGTTGGTGTGTATCCTTAAGACAATGTCCCTCTTCATGGGACTTGTTGGTGTGTACCCTGAAGACAATGTCCTTCTTCGCGCGACTTTTTGGTGTGTACCCTAAAGACGCCAAAGGTCTCACACCATATACATATACCTACAAATATGAGGACGGGCCTGGATGTGGAGCAGGCTCCGGCGCTGCCGAGCAGGCCGCCAGCCAGTGTGACGGCACCAGCCACCAGGAGGGGCACGGCCAGGGTGTCCATCAGCAGCGAGATGTCGATGGCAGTCTCGCCGCTCCCTATCGGCGACTCGCTCATCGTGACGGCTTCGTGGGCGCCGTGGATCATGTGGAGCAGGGCGTCGGCGTCCCCGAACTTGATGAAGAGTCCCAGACCCAGGAGGGCCGCGCCCAGGAGCTGGAAGAGGAGAGGGGGGTGGGGGGGTGGGTTGAGTTTCGGAGTCACCAGATGAGCGCTCCAAGTTTGACGTCATACCAGATCTGTCGTTATATGCTGATGTTGGTGTCAATCATAGCAAATTTTAGTTTAAATGGCTCAGATTTACTTCAGGCTCTCAAATCTGCCCGTCGATCGGGATCAGTTATCTTATGTATTTACTTTCATAATATGCTTAGCATAATTTTAAAGTGCAATCAATGTTTACAATTGCGGATTTTGCAGATAAACCGAGTCACAAATTATATCAAGATTTAAATTTGGAAATGCCGAATACTATATATAAACTAAGCCCATGGCCCGCGGGGCTATATGTTGTATAAGTTAACCGGCGAGGGCGAAGCTCGAGGACCCGTATGTAAACTCCACGTCCTTATGACTCAAACACACTACATTACAGAAAATGATGTCGTGAGCGTGACGTCATCGGCGGATTTACTGTCAAGTCATTGGACAATCAGAGAGATCTCGGGAGTTGTGTAACGAGGTCACTGATAACGATTACACATAATACGCGTGTATCCCTCTGTCGGTTCCCCTCTCAATTCAAGCAGTGGCTACACATTACACATAAAATGTAAAATAAAATAATCATAATATGATATTTATTGCCATTAGTGCACAAATCAAAATATACAAAAACAAGTTGTCGATGCAACTGAAGAATGGAACAGCAAGGCAGCAATGTAACTCAAGAATGGGACAGTGTTATGTTTCATAAAAGCAACAAGAAACCTCTGTATGGTATGTGGTCCACTTTTTAACTGATTATTTACTCACGAATCTGGTTGCTTGGTTACATAGAAATCTTCGTGTAGGTGGCGCTACATAACATCAGTTAGGCTGGATCCATGTAACACAAAATACTTTACAGGCAGCAAGGGAGCCATGTAACTGAAGAATGGGACAACAAGGGAAAGATGTAACTCAAGAATGGGACAGCAAGAGAAAGATGTAGCTCAAGAATGGGCCAGCAAGGAGCGATGTTCCCCTCCCAATGCAAGCTCTGGCTAAACATTTCATATTGTAAAATAAAGTAATAGTATGATATTTATTGCCGTAAGTGCACCAATCAGAAAATATAAACCAGGTTGGCAACGAGCAGAAGCCACTGCTTATTCGCTCAAGAATCCTGCTCTTGTAGACAACTATCATGATTATCAATCGTGAAGATCGTGGCCCAGGCCAATAATTACACATTATGTCACTTACTATAAAGGCGATGTTGATGACGTTGAGGAACCATTTCAAACAGCCCACGAATCCCATATTGATGACGTCACCACCAGTCACGTGGTGTAGGGAATACTTCCGGTAACTGGTCCTTTGGCAGACCTAAATTTCCTTCACATTAGTTTGAAAAACCACGCGAACTGGTATCTGTGTGACCTGGAATATTTAAGCATAAAAAATAACCATAGATATCTTTATGTCAATACTGAAATTATTCACCTAAGATTATTATTAAATTCACGTTCGACATGAACAATACAGCATGTTTTCGTTTCGTTTCATAGCCAAAAAATAATGTTTAATTAAGCTCCCGTAATGATAGAAATATAAGCTGTTCATTAATAATTTAGCCACCAATATTCACATGTCAACCAAAACTGTAACAATTCTACAAAAAAAGAAAGCATAGTTACCCGATCCGAAGGTGAAAATTCAAAATCCCAGTTGGTGTTTGTGTTGTGAAATGAGGACGAAGCTTGGGTCGGAAATGTATGGCCCATAATGCAATACCACGCAACTGCGTATCATGAATTATTCATAAATTATGCATGCATTATTCGTATGATATCCTGTGGCGTTTCATTCACATCTGTGATACTATTGGGTGAGAAGAAGGGAGAGGGGGATGGCGCTGCATATTCAAATCTTGCAAATATGATAACGATCTCGTCGGAGGACACACGCATTGGAGACATATCGTCCAGACCATTCATGGTCGTGCCATAGTGATCCTTGAGGAAAATTTGTAACTAGGAAGATACAAATGGTCTCCAAGTGGATGTGGGTGGATTGAGGAAAGGTGGGTGGGGCTGGATGAGGGTAAGGCGGGTGAAGGTGGATGAGGGTGGAGGGTAATGGGTGGATGGGGATTGGTGTGGGTGGATGAGGGTAGGGTGGAGGGGGATAGGTGAATGGGGATTGGTGTGGGTGGATGAGGGTAGGGTGGAGGGGGATAGGTGAATGGGGATTGGTTTGGGTGGATGAGGGTAGGGTGGAAGGGGATGGGTGGATGGGGATTGGTGTGGGTGGATGAGGGTAGGGTAGATGAAGGTGGATGGGGGTGGGTGGGGGTAGGGTGGATGAGTCGGGCTAGGGGGGGTGGCGGTGGGGGCTGGACCGGTGGTTGCATCGGATAAGCCAGCTTCGAGAGAGACAGGAAAGGTGTGACGAATGGAAATACTGTAAGTCAAGAAGGAGACAGAAAGGGAGCGATGTAACGCAGGAAGTAAACAAAAAAGAGCCATGTAACAAATGGGACAGAAAAAGAGCTATGTGACTCAAAAATGAGACAGAAGGGAGCGATATAACTCAACAAGGGGACAGAAATGGAGCGATGTAACTAAAAAAGGGGACAACAAGTGTGTTGGAAACATGTAACTCAAGAGCGGGGCAGAGAGGGAGTGATGTAACTCAAGAGGGGGCAGAGAGGGAGTGATGTAACTCAAGAGGGGGGCAGAGAGGGAGTGATGTAACTCAAGAGGGGGGCAGAGAGGGAGTGATGTAACTCAAGAGGGGGCAGAGAGGGAATGATGTAACTCAAGAGGGGGCAGAGAGGGAGTGATGTAACTCAAGAGGGGGGCAGAGAGGGAGTGATGTAACTCAAGAGGGGGCAGAGAGGGAGTGATGGAACTCAAGAGGGGGGCAGAGAGGGAGTGATGTAACTCAAGAGGGGACAGAGAGGGAGTGATGGAACTCAAGAGGGGGCAGAGAGGGAGTGATGTAACTCAAGAGGGGGGCAGAGAGGGAGTGATGTAACTCAAGAGGGGGGCAGAGAGGGAGTGATGTAACTCAAGAGGGGGGCAGAGAGGGAGTGATGTAACTCAAGAGGGGGACAGAGAGGGAGTGATAAAACTCAACAGGGGGCAGAGAGGGAGTGATGTAACTCAAGAGGGGGCAGAGAGGGAGTGATGTAACTCAAGAGGGGGGCAGAGAGGGAATGATGTAACTCAAGAGGGGGCCAGAGAGAGAGTGATGTAACTCAAGAGGGGGCAGAGAGGGAGTGATGTAACTCAAGAGGGGGGCAGAGAGGGAGTGATGTAACTCAAGAGGGGGACAGAGAGGGAGTGATGGAACTCAAGAGGGGGAAGAGAGGGAGTGATGTAACTCAAGAGCGGGGCAGAGAGGGAGTGATGCAACTCAAGAGGGGGCAGAGAGGGAGTGATGTAACTCAAGAGGGGGCAGAGAGGGAGTGATGTAACTCAAGAGGGGAGCAGAGGGTGAGTGATGTAACTCAAGGGGGGGCAGCGAGGGAGTGATGGAACTCAAGAGGGGGCAGAGAGGGAGTGATGTAACTTAAGAGGGGGCAGAGAGGGAGTGGTGTAACTCAAGGGGGGGCAGAGAGGGAGTGATGTAACTCAAGAGGGGGCAGAGAAGGAGTGATGTAACTCAAGAGGGGGCAGAGAGGGAGTGATGTAACTCAAGAGGGGAGCAGAGGGTGAGTGATGTAACTCAAGAGGGGGGCAGAGAGGGAGTGATGTAACTCAAGAGGGGGCAGCGGGGGAGTGATGTAACTCAAGAGGGGGGCAGAGAGGGAGTGATGTAACTCAAGAGGGGGGCAGAGAGGGAGTGATGTAACTCAAGAGCGGGCCAGAGAGGGAGTGATGTAACTCAAGAGGGGACAGACAGGGAGTGATGTAACTCAAGAGGGGGCAGAGAGGGAGTGATGTAACTCAAAAGGGGACAGAGAGGGAGTGATGTAACTCAAGAGGGGACAGAGAGGGAGTGATGTAACTCAAGAGGGGACAGAGAAGGAGTGATGTAACTCAAGAGGGGGGCAGAGAGGGAGTGATGTAACTCAAGAGGGGGGCAGAGAGGGAGTGATATAACTCAAGAGGGGGGCAGAGAGGGAGTGATGTAACTCAAGAGGGGACAGAGAGGGAATGATGTAACTCAAGAGGGGGCAGAGAGGGAGTGATGTAACTCAAGAGGGGGGCAGAGAGAGAGTGATGTAACTCAAGAGGGGGGCAGAGAGGGAGTGATGTAACTCAAGAGGGGACAGAGAGGGAGTGATGTAACTCAAGAGGGGGCAGAGAGGGAGTGATGTAACTCAAGAGGGGACAGAGAGGAAGTGATGTAACTCAAGAGGGGACAGAGAGGGAGTGATGTAACTCAAGAGGGGACAGAGAAGGAGTGATGTAACTCAAGAGGGGGCAGAGAGGGAGTGATGTAACTCAAGAGGGGACAGAGAGGGAGTGATGTAACTCAAGAGGGGGGCAGAGAGGGAGTGATGTAACTCAAGAGGGAGGCAGAGAGGGAGTGATGTAGCTCAAGAGGGGGGCAGAGAGGGAGTGATGTAACTCAAGAGGGGGGCAGAGAGGGAGTGATGTAACTCAAGAGGGGGGCAGAGAGGGAGTGATGTAACTCAAGAGGGTCCACAATGGGAGTGGCCCTATCTTCAAAGCGGGACAGCAAACTGCAGAACTGCAATAATTCTTGTTTAATGTATACCTGCCGGCGTTGCAATGACGAAAAGCGGTTACGTGAGTGCGATCAGGAAATCTTTATAAACAAGGCCTCAAGTGAACAGTATATTGGTTGTCGGTAACTTTACAGGACACGAAACCAATAGGCATTTTTTCTGAGATGTTTATTTTTCAAGGCAGGCCGAACAAGGTATCACAACATCAGCGAGATTAAAGCACAGTTATTTTGAAAATGTTAAGGTATCCAATATTGAACGATTGTGTTCTATAATCTTTGTCGCATCTTGACAACCTTTCAGTTAGTCGAATTTATATTGTTGTACACTGCTTAACTGTTTTTTGACAAATGGTTAACCTTCGATGATCGTTATCCTTTTTGCATCTGTTAAAATTGATTTTTTGACATGCCAGAATCGGACGAAAATTTTTCATTTCCAGTTCTTATTCACTTAAGTGCATCTGTCATGAAATATTATTGTCACTGTCTGCATTATAACATTGTGCACTAGCAGATTGCAGTGCAAATTCTTTATATAATTTCATATATATATATATATATATATATATTACATAAATATAGAGCAATTAACAGAGTTTTGTTTCAGACCAGTTGAAGTCCGTATCGTAAAGGCCGCCCGCCATATCATGGCCCAAGAAAGAAACTAACTAGCCTATCCTTCGTGAATACTGTGTACCGAATTAGAAGAGATAACAAAAATAATCTAATAATAACTTTAAATTTCAAAAAGGCATAATTTATAGTAATAATTGACTCATTCGGAAATAATTAAACAAATTAGATTATTTTAATAATAAAATAATACAAATACGAAGGAAGGCTTCTCATACGTAAGACAATATATCTCTAGCGTCAATACAGCAATAATTGATGATTGAATATACACCGCTAACTCAAAGGCGCGTATATTGTACATCCTCTACCGTGGATAGGAATAAGATAACACAAGTGAGGTTTCCATTCTACCAAAGGTCAAGGGAGCCGAAGCATCAACGCATAAGATAAAAGTTTAGATTACTGTCAATTTAAGTCAGTCACTATATGGCACATAGATACATTTAAGAGGCTCAAAGTTACTATTTCAACCAAGGGGAACCGGCGAGGCTGCCTGACCTACATATTCGGATTAGACTTAGAGTGATTTATTCAAGGAAGTTGGGGGGGGGGGGGTCCAGTTTCCAATGTCGATTTTTCAAAATTTTGAGTGTTGAATGTTGATTTTTTTACGACATTTTGTGTCGCTTTTTGGCAAAGTTCAATGTCTTTGTTTCTAAAATGCCACTCTCTGTGGCGATGTCGCTTTTTCAGATCTTCAATGTCGGAATTGGGGGTCATTTCAAATGTCGATTTTTCCAATATGCCTGTGTTGCGTGTCGCCATTTACAATTTCCAGATTTCTAAGAGGGCATTGCCTACTGCGACTTTCATATGAGAACATTCGTTATGATAGTAAACCATATCAGAAACCAGAGTTGAATCACGTTCATAGATCTGATGTCATAATCAATCTTGGCTTGGGACGCCATTATGACGTCACATCCGGTCGGGCCTTAAGCTTCCTCCTTGTCTTTCTTGCTTTTGGAGAGAGAATGAGCCACGATGCTGTTGCCAAGGACCAACAGGAGCTGAAACCAGAATAACGGCTTTGATCAGCCATAGCAGCGGGCAGCTCCAATACATGGTACTGAATAATAGCCATATACAGCGGGTAGCCCCAATACATCACACCAAACCATAGCCATACTGAAGCCTAATCGAACACAATATATCATACTAAACCATAGCCATACTGAAGCCTAATGAATCGAACACAATATACCTTACTAAACCATAGCCATACTGAAGCCTAATAAATCGAACACAATATATCATACTGAACCATAGCCCTACTGAAGCCTAAATGAACACAATATATCATACTGAACCATAGCCATACTGAAGCCTAATCGAAAACAATATATCATACTGAACTATAGCCCTACTGAAGCCTAATCGAAAACAATATATCATACTGAACCATAACCATACTGAAGCCTAATCGAACACAATATATCATAGTGAACTAGAGCCCTACTGAAGCCTAATCAAACACAATATATCATACTAAACTAGAGCCCTACTGAAGCCTAATCGAAAACAATATATCATACTGAACTATAGCCCTACTGAAGCCTAATACATCCAACACAATATATCATACTGAACCATAGCCATACTGAAGCCTAATCGAGCACAATATATCATAGTGAACTAGAGCCCTACTGAAGCCTAATCAAACACAATATATCATACTAAACTAGAGCCCTACTGAAGCCTAATACATCCAACACAATATATCATACTAAACTATAGCCATACTTAAGCCTAATCAAACACAATATATCATAGTGAACTAGAGCCATACGGAAGCCTAATACATCCAACACAATATATCATACTGAACCATAGCCATACTGAAGCCTAAATGAACACAATATATCATACTGAACCATAGCCATACTGAAGCCTAATCGAAAACAATATATCATACTGAACCATAGCCATACTGAAGCCTAATCGAAAACAATATATCATACTGAACTAGAGCCCTACTGAAGCCTAATCAAACACAATACATCATAGTGAACTAGAGCCATACGGAAGCCTAATACATCCAACACAATATATCATACTAAACTATAGCCCTACTGAAGCCTAATCAAACACAATATATCATAGTGAACTAGAGCCCTACTGAAGCCTAATCAAACACAATATATCATACTAAACTAGAGCCATACGGAAGCCTAATACATCCAACACAATATATCATACTAAACTATAGCCATACTTAAGCCTAATGAATCGAACACAATATACCTTACTAAACCATAGCCATACTGAAGCCTAATAAATCGAACACAATATATCATAGTGAACTAGAGCCCTACTGAAGCCTAATCGAACACAATACATCATAGTGAACTAGAGCCCTACTGAAGCCTAATCAAACACAATATATCATACTAAACTAGAGCCATACGGAAGCCTAATACATCCAACACAATATATCATACTAAACTATAGCCATACTTAAGCCTAATGAATCGAACACAATATACCTTACTAAACCATAGCCATACTGAAGCCTAATAAATCGAACACAATATATCATAGTGAACTAGAGCCCTACTGAAGCCTAATCGAAAACAATATATCATACTGAACCATAGCCCTACTGAAGCCTAATCAAACACAATACATCAGAGTGAACTATAGCCATACGGAAGCCTAATACATCCAACACAATATATCATACTGAACCATAGCCATACTTAAGCCTAATCGAACACAATACATCATAGTGAACTATAGCCATACTGAAGCCTAATCGAACACAATATATCATAGTGAACTAGAGCCCTACTGAAGCCTAATCGAACACAATACATCATACTGAACTAGAGCCATACGGAAGCCTAATACATCCAACACAATATATCATACTAAACTATAGCCATACTTAAGCCTAATCGAACAAAATCGAACAGAATGGTTTGTTGGAATACATTTGTTTGATATGTGAATTTAACTATTTAATTAATCGACTTATTTAATTATAGCCCATTTGATATGCGCGTCAGGTTGTCTGGTGTATCTAACGTTATACATAGCGAGTCCTCGGGATTATTTTCATGTTTAACAATAGCGGGTCTTCCAGGTTATTTTCATGTCAATCAGCAACGAGATCTCAAAATTATCACCATGTTGACTAATAACGGGTCTTTCAGGTTATTTTTACGTTAATCAGCAATGAGTTCTCTAGATTATTCTCCAGTAGATTAATAACGGGTTCTCTACATTATGCTCATAGATTATTCTCATGTAGATTAATAACGAGTTATCTAGATTATTCTCATGTAGATTAATAACGGGTTCTCTAGATTGTTCATATGTAGATTTATAACGGGTTCCTTCGATTATTCATTTTTAGATTAATAACGGGTTATCTAGATTATTCATATGTAGATTAATGACAGGTTCTCTATATTATTCTCATGTAGATTAATAACGGGTTCTTTAGATTATGCCCATGTAGATTAATAACGGGTTCTCTAGATTATGCCAATGTAGATTAATAACGGGTTCTCTAGATTATTCTCATGTAGATTAATAACGGGTTCTCTAGATTATTCATATGTAGATTAATAACGGGTTCTCTAGATTATTCATAAGTAGATTAATAACGAGTTCTCTAGATTATTCATAAGTAGATTAATAACGAGTTCTCTGGAGTATTCTCATGTAGATTAATGACGGGTTCTCTAGATTATTCATAAGTAGATTAATAACGGTTTCTTTAGATTATTCTCATGTAGATTAATAACGGGTTCTCTAGATTTTTCTCATGTAGATTAATAACGGTTTCTTTAGATTATTCTCATGTAGATTAATCACGGGTTCTCTAGAGTACCGAGGTTTAAATCACATTACCTTGACAGATAAGGTGGCGATGGACGTATAGATGATGATCGCTTGCTTGTCGTGGATCATATCTAATATCTTGCCCAGACATCCCTGCAAAGAATTCAGAATTGAACAAAATGTGCGCCGAACAATTGAAACGATCGTCTCTATTATAGGTAAATTTCTTCTGAAAAACCAAACTATTATCCATATAAACAACCTATATATCATTATTAACCATATACATCATTATTTGCATATCAACTGTGTATTTTATTTTTTTATCAATCATATACATCTTTATTTTAATATCAAACATATGTTTCTTCATTTTGATAGCAAGCATATATATAACCTTATGTTGTAGCAAAACGTACACAGAATTAACGGGGCCATGTAAGGTCAATGATTAATTTGAACATGTCAATCACGTACACACTTTGACATACGATAAGCTAACATTACAAACACTGCAGTATCGTCATCAAATATAGCTATGCAAATGGCAAAAAAAACATATGTTGTTTGCTACAAGTGTTTTCGATTTGTGCATTACGTCACTGATGTGCGTGTGGTCCAGTAATGTACCCTTCGCAAGCGAGTCAAATGCGATGAACGTCAGAGACAATATATTACTATTTTTGCCCTTATCAGGCCATACGGTAATACACACTTGAAACCTTTGTACTTTAGGGGGGATACAGGGATGAGGTTGCTGTCTAAATAACTTGAATCATATATTAAATCGCGATCAAAGCCTTATTTGCGTGTGTTTTCCTTTGTGTTTTTTGAAATCTCACCGTCTTCCAGTTTGAGATCTCGTCGTGGGGTACGAATGCGCAAGTCTCGTCGAGCGGCGTGACGTTGGGGAAGCTTCCGGTGAATTTGCAGCAGGCGAACGGGGTCACAAGGTCCACGCCCACGGTCACCCCGAACTGGGTCACAGAGTGGTGAGAGTCCCATTTCTCTGCCCAGGCGAAGTCTTCATATGAATTTAAACCACAACATTTCATCTGCCAAAAAAAATAACGAGGAAAATATATGGAATTAACCTCAACATTTGACCTAAAGAAATATGGGGGAAAACATATGCGAAGTTTTCATATGAATTTAAACCACAACATTTCATCCGCAAAAAAATAAGACGAAAACATTCTAACTGCTGCTTATTGATGTCTCTGGAATTAATGAACAAATACAACTTTGACCATATAGCTTGGTATGCAATTTGGCACTCCGATTCCCTCACCCAAGCAGTCTCCATATGAATAATTTTGACCATGAAGCTTGGAATACTATTTGAATGCATTTCAATAGATTGCATTGAAATCACCCGTTATGCATACTGATTTTTGTTGAGATTCTGGTATACTTTTAACCGCTCTGCCAATTTTACACCAGCATTTTC
This sequence comes from Arenicola marina, assembly GCA_964019135.1. Classification (NCBI taxonomy): domain Eukaryota; kingdom Metazoa; phylum Annelida; class Polychaeta; family Arenicolidae; genus Arenicola; species Arenicola marina. The sequence continues at coordinate 8,272,007 of OZ025250.1, forward strand.
TAAGTGGACATGTATAATCTAAGGGGCCGCAGTAACCAGTCGCAGTGTGCGGGATGGATTTATTACGGACCTGGTGCCACAATGGGCCACAGTACCCAGTCACAGAGTACGGAATGGGTCTATCACGGACCTGAGGTCACAATGGGCCGCAGCGGACTTACGTCTATCATGATGTAGTTCCAGGCGAGCGAGATGAGGGATGTGTCCTCGATGCCCCCGTAGTGATCCTGGAGAGTCCAGAACAGGTTACCCAAAGCAAGACTGTCCAGCTGCAAACCAAACAGCAAGGATCGTATATCCCGTAAACCTTGCGGTGACAATGTTCAGTTGATGAGATCCAAGCAGAGCGGGGACAGAAAACAATTATCATTATGCTTTTATGACGGTAAAGAGTCAAAGAGTTTGTTACACCAAGGTCTAACATTGTCGCGATTGTAAACGCTATAACATACTTTTCTAAATGGATGAGACTCGATGGGTTCGTAGAACCAGAAGGAAAGACGATGGGTTCTTAGAACCAAAAGGTCAGAGGCCTCGACGGACGGTCGGCACACACGGACCGTTGTTTACAAAGTAGTTCGATCGCGAACGAATATTTCGTATTTTGCTTTTAAGTCCACGAGTGCGGAGTATAGAACCAACACCTAATCTCCTAAACGAGGCGGAAAATAGGGCACTACCACAAATACAAATTTTTACCCGTTTATACATGTCCATTACATCCCCTTAATTAATGAACGAATTAATTAATTAATTGGTAAATACGATCCAGAAGGGGCTTCATAAGATCAGGTCGGGCCTCCGGGTGTAAAGGGAGTCAAATAGTGTTATATTCCGGGTATAACAGCTTGAGAGCCTCTTTTTTCAATGTGTCGGTGCAACAGTAGTTCTAAGATCAAAGTTAACTTAATTACGGCTTTTAATCCGTGAAATCACCAAAAACCAATTGGTGAGAATAACGAAATTTGGATGCGGCCCGTTTGTTTCTTAATTTGAAGTTTGAAAAGAGTCCTCGAATCTCAGTATAAGGTGATGTCGGTTTCGCTTTGACGTCATTTTCCTCTTACAGTTCAGCAAGGAAGCTATTAACTTCACTCCGATTATAGAGCACTACAATACGGATTCATGATACAACTACAATGCGGACTCATGATATCACTTCAATAAGGATTCAGGATGCCACTACAATACGGATTGATATGCAGAGACAAGGGATGTCACTACAATACGGATTCATATGCAGATACAACGGATGCCACTCACCTTGTGAGTCACAAATAGGACAACCAGGACCAACTCGACGACAAACACGATGACCAGAGCCAAAATGTTCTATATTAGAAAAAAATGTTAGAGTAATGAGTTGTCTACTGCAGAGCCACAACACGTACGACAATGAGAACTATGATGTATCGCCCAACATATAATAATAATGTATTTAAACCACATATACCTATGATTATTTACAATCATAATGTATTCAAACCACACATACTTACGATTATCTACAACCGTGATGTATCACACCATATACACTTGATGATTGACAGCCGTAACCTATCACACCTTAATGTATCACACCACATACACTTTCGATGATGGACAGCCGTGACCTATCACACTTTAAGGTATCACATGACATATACTTACCATGATGAAGATGACCCGGGCTCCGCAGCAGGACCCGAGGGCCACCAGCAGGCACCAGCCTACGACGACGCTTCCGACCACGATGAGAACCAGGGCCAGAATGTCAAGCAGCTGCGATATGTCGAGGGTCGCCGCAATGCCCTCTAGCGGAGATTCGCTCATGGTGACCAACTCGAGGACGCCATTAAACATGTGAAAGAGGGCGTCCGTGTCCCCAAACTTGATTAGGAGTCCGAGACCTAGGACCCCGGCGCCCAGCAGCTGGAAGATATGAGCATTCATAAACAGACTCGGCCAAATGATCAATTAAGAATCTGAGACCTAGGACCCCGGCGCCCAACACCTGGAAGATGTGAGAATTCATAAACAGACTCGCCCAAATGATCAATTAAGAGTCCGAAACCTAGGACCCCAGCGCCGAGGAAACTGGAAGATTTGATTATTGATAAACAAACTCGACGAAATGATCAATTAAGAGTCTGATACCTAGGACCCCGGCGCCGAGGAAACTGGAAGATGTGAGAATTCATAAACAGACTGCCAAATGATCAATTAAGAGTCCGAGACCTAGGACCCCGGCGCCGAGGAAACTGGAAGATGTGATTATTCATAAACAAACTCGACGAAATGATCAATTAAGAGTCTGAGACCTAGGACCCCGTCGCCGAGGAAACTAGAAGATGTGAGAATTCATAAACAGACTCGGCCAAATGATCAATTAAGAGTCCGAGACCTAGGACCCCAGCGCCGAGGAAACTGGAAGATGTGATTATTCATAAACAAACTCGACAAAATCATCAATTAAGAGTCCGAGACCTAGGACCCCGGCGCCCAGCAGCTGGAAGATATGAGAATTCATAAACAGGCTCGACTACAGGATAAATTTCATACATATATTTGGACTGACAGTATTGAAACAATTAGCAGTGTTTTTGGCACTCGTCCCCATTCGACCTATGATTTATATACATATCACAATCAGTTACCAATAGTCTAATGGATTTGTTCAAGTATATTGATTTAAAGGTATATTTCATCGTAAATCCAGCCCTTGTATGCAGTGTTATTACATAAAGGACTTACCAGACAAACGAAGTTGAATAGATCCAGGAGCCATTTCACACAGCTCACGAACGACATAATGATGACGTCACAACCAACCAACTGGAGAAAATATACGACGAATAATATCTATGAAGTATAAACATCTTAAAAAATCTGACAAAATGAACAATTTTATCTATGTACGAAGAGATGAATTAACATCAAGGCGACACATAATATATATCGCCCTTAATTGAACCGTGAAAGGAATTATTTTATCGTTTAATATTATTATAAGAAGCGAAATCTGAAACATACGTTGAGTTACATGTTAAATAACTCTAGGGAAAATGGTATTAAGGAAGTGGCGGCAAGTCTAGTTATTGATAAATTCCTCACAGTTTAGTGGTGGCAATATGTGTCAAACGACTTGAATAAATATTAATGTGAACAGCCAAATACACAGATGGGACGTACTGCTGCTGAAATCGCTAATTTGAAAAAAAAATGGAAATTTATATGTTATACCGATTTTGAACCGAAATTCAAACTCAGGTACCGTAATTAGCTTGTTGACATGTATTCAGTCGCATAATTATGGCGAGGAAATACAAGTTTGTCTACTATATCTGCATTGTTTAACTCTGAGAAACACATAAATTACTTGGATGAAAGATATCTTGATTTTAGCCGTTGAATGAGCGGAATGAATGAATTAATCTCCCACGGCAAATCCAGCATTTAAAACATGGCAAGTCCAACATTATACGATGCATGCATGCAAGCTACTAACATTTATGTCAACCATATGTACAGAAATAGCCAATATAAGACAATAGCATTAAAAAATAGTTACCCGATCCGGAAGTTGAAATGTCTGGATCCCGATTGACCGTTTGCCGACGCTGAGACCAGAACTCTTGGGCCCATGACTCCCAACCCTTCTATCGCATCTCATGAATTATTCATATAAATACAGCAGCCTGTACGAAGGCCTCTCTTTCTAAATAAGTATGTAGAATTACTGGGTAACGTTCCCAATGTGAAGCTCGGGGCGGAAATGAACACAATGGGCGATAATAGAAGGCGGAGACGCGAGGGTCATGTCAAGTAAATACGACTGATTTATTCATACCACAAGGCTTTTGCACATAAAGCTTGGAATAAATATACATACAAATTGGAATGTAGATGCATTCATATTTTGCATATATATGTGTATATATTATATAACATACATCAGATTCCTTGGCATAATGGCCTATCATTAAAGCCACCTTGGAAATGTATGCTACACAATGGGTCAAATGGATCAGGGGTGGCGAGTGGGTTGGGTCGTTGGGTCTGTGGAGAGATATAGATCGATGGGTCCGGGGTGCATGGCGAGTGGGTTGGGTCGTTGGGCTTGACGAGTGATATAGATCCGTAGGATGAACCCCCAAGGACCTCACTTTCCATAACAACGAGAACATGCAGGTGTAGTTCATACACGGTTTGCAGTTCCGCGGCCATTTCGAATTATTTCAAGGTGGTGAGCAGATAACAACACCTGCCCCATTAATTTTCGACTTGAAATCTTTTGACGGCTGTACTTGCTCATACTGTTTTTGTATTGTAGACCTGTTTAATTATTGGTCCTGCAAATGGTTTTACCTGTTGCGAAAAATAGGATTCGTGAATTAATTCGAATTCAATTAATTAAAAGCAGAACTCTCGGCATGCAATGGAAGGACGGATACACGATACTAAATTAACGATTTCCCGACTGACGGTTATTTAATATTAAAATTCCCAGGTCACGATTAATGAAAGTCCTTGAACACGGCGGTCGGCTAATACCCAATTCCCAGTTCACGAAGAATTATTTTCCTCATTACAAGTTCACGGTGAAATGAAAAGCCAAATCCCGAGGAACGCCAATACCCCTTGCCAAGACACAGGTGGGTTTTGGATCTACAACATTTCGTCCATTCACTGCCATAGGCTATATGACACAATTGTTGGTTGGCATCCGTCCGTCTACGAGAGACGATGAATTTTGCAGCTTTGTAGCACAATTAAGGGAAATTAATTGTTATTGTGCCATATGACACAATTACGGGCCATTAATTGTCATTGGGCCATATGATACAATCTATACTATGGATAGGAGTAGGTCAAGCGTCACTAACAACGCTGAATCACTCAGCAAATGCATTTAATATTCATGCCGTTATATGCGTTGGGTCATCCAGCGTCGTGCATGCACACTGACAAAAAGTCGCATGCCACCAACCAATCCTGACTTTGACCTTGATTTACATAGACCGCTGTGTTCACTCTTCCAAGAAGCGAGGTCGCTCTTCATAGTCCCACTGCACTCCACCCCACATGGCCTGAGCTGAAGGCAATATGTATGATGGTTAACATTACATATACCATCGTGATTTAACTAGACCAAATGTCTTGCTTGGAAATTTAGCACAGACTGGGAACAAACTACTGCGACACCATATTATTTTAATTGTCAAGAGATTTTTGCAAATGCTGTAAGACCAACATTTCTGGTCAGTGAGCTGTTTTCTCTCTACGATACCATTATTATATCGAAGGACATGCCATGAAATCTTCAAAACTAATCTAACATGTTCTTATAAATGTATAAAAGCGAAGTGGAAGCACTTACAACGTTTATTGATTACAGTAAAACCTCTCCAAGTCGACCGACGACGGGACTGCCACTCACCGACCGACTTAGGAAGGTGGTCGGGTTACAGAATATCGACATATCCTACCGACGCCTTACTCGTGGCAGAAAACCAAACAGCTATCAACACGGGTCCGAATGCGCTTGCGACTCGGTTCCTAATTAGCCTCGTATGCCATAATGTAATTGGCTTTACGTTTGGGTATATGTTCTGAACTGCTAATTTTCCGATGCCAAAGATACCAGCAAGCTGTTGATTGCTATTGCCCTCGATCGACTTACAGAGTAGGGAGGTGATCGGGTTATAGAATACTGTTGCAATGCTAGGATATAGGCCGACCGTCGAGACTCGGCAAAATCGATCGAATTAGGGAGGCGATCGGGTTAGGGAGGTGGTCGGGTTAGGGAGGCGATCGGGTTAGGGAGGTGGTCGGGCAGGTTTTACTGAACTATACAAGCTTGTTTGTGATTTATGCCACTTGCTATGACTTGCATGTACGTGGATTATCTAAATTTAAATTTAAATTTAAAAAATAACTGAAACATTACGTGGGGCCGGGTAGACTCAAATGTCATTGGACTGCCCTCTGCCGGGAGATCGCGAGGCTGAGGTCTCGATATCCTCTATATGTATTAAAATGGAAGCCAAAACCAGCAATGAAGGTTTGTTATTGAACCTATCAAACCAAAGGGGTTCATCCCCAGAAAGACATATTTGGTATTAATCTGACACCGGATTAATCATTGATTGAACGTTAATTACTTCCCCAGGCATAGAGGTAGCATATTGCAGTTGATGATGACGTCACGGAATCTTCCCAACTCGCCCAGTGTTATTTTTTTTCCAAAATATATGTCGATGTCGTTTTTTCGGATCCTCTTTGTCGGAATTTGCCCGTGTCGCGTGTCGCCATTTACCCCTTCAGGACATCTTTTTATGTGACAAGAATTTCCCCTAGTATCTTAATCAATATAATGACCTATGCAATAGGCCTACCTAGCTTTTCTTCTACAACCGTGTATATCTGACTTTATACTGTTCGTGAACACTGCAGCCAGCGACACTATCATCCAAGTGAGTCAGTTTCTCTGTTTGGCTGGACATGTTAGAGACATTAAATATATTATAAAAGTCTAGGTCCAGGCCAGGGTTACTCTTAATGTTTATACTAAATTATGTATCCATGTACTGTTGGCCTGAAGCCATTTAGTAAGTTAACATGCCGTTTACAACCGTTACATGTATTGACACTCAGCAATAATAAGATCAAAAACAAACGAATCGAATCGTGTTTTTTCGAAGAGGTTTATTCTTTAAGTTTTTGCTTTTGGCAATTGTCTATTTGCAACTTTTCAGCCAGAACACAACTCTTGACAAACTGGCTGCGTAATCATCTCTTTGAGAAACTTCGGCCAAGACACAACTCCTGACAAAATGATTCAGTAATTCCCTATTTAATTGAAATACTTCAGCAAGAACACAACGCTGGACAAACTGATTCAGTAATTTTCTCTCTGCAATACCTCGGCCAGAAAACATCTCAGGACAAACTGATTAAGTAATTCTCTATTTAATTGAAATGCTTCGGCGGTCGCAATGAGTAGGGGGTTAGCCCGGGGGCATGGCTCCACTCTCCCTTCCTTCTCCCATTGACGAGATATGACCAAAAATGGTTATAGCGTGCAGAATATACAACCAACCAACAACCAATCGTTATCGTGCTCTTTCACTGGGCCATTACGCCATAACATACATGGTTCAATCTCCAACCATTATACGTACATAGCGTGGTATTCTTAACAATTTAAATTCGATATAATTTTAGCATTGCTTAATTCAGACAATTCACCTCCTGGGTGAATATCTGTCTATTTTGGACCAGAGAAGCGCTTTACAAATGTTTTACTTAGCGTTAAGTAGATTCGCGTAGCCTAAATTAGGTTTATGAATACGGCCCAGGGACCCAGAAGCCTCATGTTATTTACGACCCTGGCACATTATCTGGTGTAAGAAACTGGATTTGAAACGCCAATATAGGCATCCAGTGAGCACAAACCAAGACCAAACGACAAGTCATCAATGCGCTGACTGCGGTAAGCTGTGTCGGTCACAGATAAACTTATTTAGTGATAAGCGCAAGTGCCGCGAAACAATTCTTACTACATAAACCAAAACAAAAAGCTGCTAATCCATCGTCTTTCGCAGACGGACGGATGCCAACCATATCACTCAAAGGCTCATTAACCTGGCCGCATATGGCTTATTCGTGGCGTTGAATGATGCCCATGATGCCAGACGCGACTGAGGATGGAGACACATCGTGGGGTACCAGGTGGAAACTGTGCGAAACAAGGCGGGAAACAAAATAGACGAGATCTAATCTCAAATGCCGATGACTTGACATCCGGGCGCTGACGTGTCGTATGACGTCAGCAGCACGCGGGAGACGCGCATGTTGCTAGGGAGCCACGCTCTCTTTGGCCTTGCGCAGAGAGCGGGAGACGATGATGGTGGCAGTAATCAGCACAATCTGAAGTGAGAAAGACACATCATGTTGCGACAAGCTTGTGCGCTTATTCTATCAATCATTGTTTCCGATCCACGACGCGTATTTTTCACCTAGCGATAGCCCCCCGCCCCTCCCCCCTTCTGTTTGATAGTGATGAAAACAACATTCCTGTAATTAGGTAACCCGAATGACGGCGAGCCTACGTGATCTTACCCCAAGTCAACTATCCTAAAATAATGTTTAACAATGTGTGTTTGGTAATCACAGTATACTGTTGTAGCCTACATGTAGTCTAACACGTAAATAAGCAAAAATAAATGTCCCTGTCCTTAGCCACTTAGTCAGATAGGTAAATTTGCCACAGCAGCACGAGCATCATCGTTCACTTGGCGACCAGCGGCCAGCTGGAACAGACACAATTACAGCAATATTTGCAGTAGACTCCATGGCAACACCTACGGTGGCTTACAGTTTGCATTAAAAAAAGGGCGTCCTCGATGAAAACAAACACCGGGGGGTCTCCCCCTCCACCTCCCCCTCCCCCTTCCCTGGATACACCACTGACCTGGATGGCGAGGGCTGTGATGGTAACGTCGATAATGGGCTTTTCGTGAATATCGATGAGTTCCAGCATTAGCGGCCAGCAAGCCTGTCCATCAGAACACACACATACAGTACAAGCCGCTCGTATAGATACGTCTAGCATTTCCTGTGTCAGATACCACAAGTGAAATAAACTGGTAAGCCAGAATTGATGATATAAAGATAAAATAATTATTAGCAACATTTAGTCTTAAACGTGCATCTTTCGTATAGATGCTCACAACTTAGCTCTATGATTGAGTAGATGTATCTCATAGTTTATCTCGTGGTTCTAGATTTTAAATATTCGCCGTGTAAGAGCATTTAGGCACAACAATTCAAGTAAAATATAGTGATTTCACTTTATTTGGCTTTCAAAAATTAATCCTGCAGCTACAGTCACACACACAAATTAATGCATACACCTAGACTACCGGTATAGTTATGGTTCATGACAAAAATCCAATATTTCTCCAATTTTGATGACGTAATACACAAGAAAGCCACTCTTCCGCACGCGAGGTGCACCAGTCTGGCATTAAAACTGGGCTTAACAACAAGCCCGGTAATTAAGTCAGTTCTGAAACAGAACCTAAATACCCATTGCCACTCCAAACATGCTTCTCAGGGAAACTATTACTGTATGAGTAACCTTTTTTTTATTTCCAAGAAATAATTTTGTCGTACACAAATCTGCAATTATTTTATTGATTCATTTATTCCTATTGTTACCGTCTTCCAGTTCGAATTCTCGTCGCTAGGGGCGATGGCGCACGTGTCGTCCACAGGAGTGACGTCAGGGAACTCGCCGAGGAACTTGCAGCAGGCGATGGGGGTCACGAGAGTTGTGTTGACGGTGACGCCGTCCTGGGCGAAGGCTCGCACTCTGTCCCACTCGGCAGCATTCTCAAAGTCCAGATAGGACTCGGCGCCACAGCATTCCAGCTGGAGCATATATCAGTATTGAATAAAGCAACCTTAATAATAGACCAATCCATCTAAGTAAAAGACAAAAAAATCTTAATAATGCACTAAACCATCTTATAATGGATCAAACCATCTTAATTATGGATCAAACCCTCTTAACAATGGATCAAATCATCATGATAATAGAGGAAAACATCTTAATAATAGAAAAAAAACGTTTTTTATAATAAACAATAAACAATCTTCATAATGGAGCAAAACATCCTAATCGTCAGCTGAAGTGATGGTATCAATTTATTTCGACTACATAACAACTAACATGGAATAAAATAAATAATGACACCCTACCCAGTCGGCCACACAGTGACGCCCTACCCACTCGGCCACACAGTGACGTCCTACCCACTCGGCCACACAGTGACGCCCTACCCACTCGGCCACACAGTGACGCCCTACCCACTCGGCCACACAGTGACGCCCTACCCACTCGGCCACACAGTGACGCCCTACCCACTCGGCCACACAGTGACGCCCTACCCACTCGGCCACACAGTGACGCCCTACCCACTCGGCCACACAGTGACGCCCTACACACTCGGCCACACAGTGACGCCCTACCCACTCGGCCACTGAGTGACGCCCTACCCACTCGGCCACTGAGTGACGCCCTACCCACTCGGCCACTGGGTGACGCCCTACCCACTCGGCCACTGGGTGACGCCCTACCCACTCGGCCACACAGTGACGCCCTACCCACTCGGCCACTGGGTGACGCCCTACCCACTCGGCCACTGGGTGACGCCCTACCCACTCGGCCACTGAGTGACGCCCTACCCACTCGGCCACTGGGTGACGCCCTACCCACTCGGCCACTGGGTGACGCCCTACCCACTCGGCCACACAGGGACGCCCTACCCACTCGGCCACTGGGTGACGCCCTACCCACTCGGCCACTGGGTGACGCCCTATGACTTACGCGGATCATGAAGTAGTTCAACGTGAGGGCGTGGACGGAATAATCGTCGATCCCACGATAGTCCGTCTTAATCGTATCCATAAGTTTGTCTCGCATCAGGGAGTCCAGCTGCAAGAAAGATCACTTGTAGAAGCTTACATACAACGAATATTTTTCGTATTCCAAAAGAAAATTAACACATGTTCTAATTAACCCTGTTGTATGTACATTTTGTCTTTGTCTACTTACACGCCCCATCTTAGATTTTTTACATTTTAGAATAAAGACTAACATTATCTCAAATTTATGATGCATATGTTGCCTATGTCTTTGAGTCGGTAAAACAACAATTTCAACATAAAACTGCGCGGACTACTTTATCGCGAGCGGACGTCCTAGCGAGCAGCGATCAACATCACACAGAATACTGAACAGCGAACAAGCGCGCAGGGCTATAAAGCCGGCTAACTTCTGCTCCGGTAACAAATTTGCTTCTCTCCAGATAGCCCACATGCTTTCAGGATTTAAATCTAAGACAGAAAGTACTTATTTGACAGGGAGAAGAGGTTGGTAATATGATTCCTGCGCACGTCCCTATTGATGAAGAACTCTCGACAACTATTCGAGCCGCCGATATCTGTCGGCTTATCGGAGCTATATGCTGATCTCCCTATCCACCATCACCACCCCACCCCGCCGGTCTCAACATAATCGCCCCCCCCCCCCACCCCCCGCCCCCCGCATCCTCCTCCCTGTAATAGCGAAGAAAGGAACATGATGGTAAATAGGGATACCTAGAGATGTAGCAATTTCTCCATTCCCTGCCAACGTGCAAGACATTGAAACATCGCACAATTTTAAAGCAAGAATGTCATCTAGATCTATCAACCCCTTTCACAAACGACAGCTGACGATTTTTTTGGCAAAATACTTGGCAAAGGTTTTATCGTAATAAGTAAATCAAATAATTATATGCGATCGTAATTAATCAATTAAATAATTATATGTTATCTTAAACTATTATACTGCATGGTACTCATTATAGCACCTTATTCTATTCTTTCGTAATAATGAAATTATTGTACATGTATTATATTCTTCGGTAATAATTGAAGCAAACTTATTATATTCTATCGTAATAATTAAGCCCACTTATTATATGCTATCGTAATAATTAAATCAACTTATTAAATTATATCGTAATAATTAAATCAATTTATTATATTCTATGGTAATAATTGAAGCCAACCTATTAAATTATATCGTAATAATTAAATCAACTTATTACATTGTATCGCTATATTTCGAGCCGCGTCTACTGTAGCATGTGCACCAACATCCGGGACCTGGACGGTGACGTACGTACCTTGCCTGTCAGCAGCAGAATGACAACGACAAGCTGGTACAGGACGGCGAACACTGAAACCACCACGTACTGCAACACGAAAACACGGAATGCTGGTACAGGACGGCGAGCACGGAAACCACCACTTACTGCAACACGAAAACACGAAATGCTGGTACAGGACGGCGAACATTGAAACCACCACGTACTGCAACACGAAAACACGGAATGCTGGTACAGGACGGCGAACACTGAAACCACCACGTACTGCAACACGAAAACACGGAATGCTGGTAAAGGACGGCGAACACTGAAACCACCACGTACTGCAACACGAAAACACGGAATGCTGGTACAGGACGGCGAACACTGAAACCACCACGTACTGCAACACGAAAACACAGAATGCTGGTACAGGACGGCGAACACTGAAATCACCACGTACTGCAACACGAAAACACGGAATGCTGGTACAGGACGGCGAACACTGAAACCACCACGTACTGCAACACGAAAACACGGAATGCTGGTACAGGACGGCGAACACTGAAACCACCACGTACTGCAACACGAAAACACGGAATGCTGGTACAGGACGGCGAACACTGAAACCACCACGTACTGCAACACGAAAACACGGAATGCTGGTACAGGACGGCGAACACTGAAACCACCACGTACTGCAACACGAAAACACGGAATGCTGGTACAGGACGGCGAACACTGAAACCACCACGTACTGCAACACGAAAACACGGAATGCTGGTACAGGACGGCGAACACTGAAACCACCACGTACTGCAACACGAAAACACGGAATGCTGGTACAGGACGGCGAACATTGAAACCACCACGTACTGCAACACGAAAACACGGAAAGGCGGCTTAGTTGATATAAGGAAACGAAAAATCAGAATATGTGAAATAAGGGCTTAAATATTTGTTGCAAGCGAACGAAAACATGGAAGAAGTAATGAAAGGGAATATACATGTTAGTGATTAATTCGTGGTGTTTTCGTCTCCGGCACTAGGGCGACAATGTGTAAAGTAATGGGATTAACACTAATTGCTACAATTCAATGCAGGAGACAACATCAGCTACATTCGTGACGTCATACCATTCGTAAATAAATAGATTCGTATTAGTGGATTAGTAGATATCAGTAGATCCGTAAACATCAGTAGACTGGTATTCGTAAATATTATTAGATTAGTATTCGTAAAGTTATGTCAATATAAGCGTAAATATCGGTACATTCGTAAATATCAATAGATTAGGTAATATTAGTACATTCGCAAGTATCAGTACATTCGTAAATATATATATCATTACATTCGCAGATCGGAACATGTGTAGATCAGAACATGCGTAGATCAGAACATTCGTAGATCAGTAGATTCGTATATCAGTACATTCCTAAATACAATTAACAGTTTTGTTCCTGTTGTTTTACAGTCTATGGAATATCGTGCTCCTAGCCCGAAAAATCAGACGTTACAGTTTAGACATTCGGATAATGGACTGTACACCAGCCCCATCAGAATATAGCTGGTTGTAAAGTCTGAAAGTTCAGGCTAGCTAACTCCACGCCCTGACACCACACTGACCGCTATGAGGAGGGCCCTCGACATGCAGCAGGCGCCGAGGCCTCCGATGAGAGACCAGGCCAGCAGCACGGCCCCCACAATGATCAGCGGGACCGCCAGACTGTCCAGCAACTCTGTGAAGTCGACGGTGAGCTCGCCGCTAGAGGGCGTGGCGTCGTTCATGTTGAAGGTGGCTGGCAGCGCCAGGATGGTGTCCACGACCTCGTGCGTCACGTGGATCAGCTTCTCCTGGGAGCTCATTTCGACGAAGATCCCGAAACCGAGGATCACGGCCCCCAGGATCTGGAGCGGGCGTCAGCACTGATCAGGGGATCACCACTCATCCGGGGATCACCACTCATCGGGGGATCAACCCTGATCCGGAGATCAATTGATCCGGAGATCAATTGATCCGGAGATCAACTGATCCGGAGATCAACTGATCCGGAGATCAACTGACCCGGGGATCAACTGGTCCGGGGATCAACACTGATCCGGGGATCAACACTGATCCGGGGATCAACACTGATTATCTTAGATCAATACTCATCCAGATATTAGCACTGATCAACACTGATTACCAGAGATCAACGGTCCTCTAGGCATCAACCAAGCGATATGGATATTCACGCAATGTGCAACACTATTGCCATAGATTCTAGGACAACAGCGCAGGGGACACAAATATCTCCCTTATTAACGATATACAGTTATTTTAAAATAATACTATTATCGGAGTCAGTGTTATTACAAGAAGACTATCAAGCAGAAAAGTGGTTAAAAACTTTAACCATTTATTGATAATTATGAACATTATTACCAAAATGCTATTATCATTTTTATTTTTTTAGATATTATCTTGATTGTGGAGGTAACAATAGCAGACACCAGAGAGTGACGTGACGCGCGCGAGGCCGTCGCTTACCGCATACATGACATGGATGATAATGAGAATCCATTTCAAAAAGGCGACACCGCAACCCATGGTGATGACGTCACGAAGGAACAGTCACGTGGACGAATAGAACTTCCGCTTATGTCCTGTGCTGCAAATGGCGATGCTGAAATAAAATGTTTGTGTTTTAGGCTACTTCTGTGTACGTGAATGTTAAATTGGGCCTAGAAACCTTCCGGGCCAATGAAATACGTTAGACGCCACGCCGGGATGCAGAGAATCGGTAACTGGCCCACTACGTGTTACCTTAGACCACGCCCTCCCCGGCCCGCTCCTGTGTTGAACTGTCCAGTGAACCATTATATAATTAGGTTTTCAATTAGGGTGGGGTATCTTTCCGCCCCCCCCCCCTCCCCCGCCACTTCCAAATATGTGGTCACGTGGTCCACTCTGTTATTTATGTAACCCTACTCAGTATCTACTAAATTAGTATCGCTGCATGGCAATGGTTATTATCCTATCCTAGTAAAATGGAAGTAAAGAAGTTGCGTGGTACTTAAATGAGGAGTGGATATATAGACGATGGTTAATTATTGTACATAACTGGTTAAGTGTACAGATACTTTCGATTTCTTTGTTTAATTTAAATGCATTTACTTCGTTATATGTTAACATACTAGTGACGTCTGATGGCTGTTCTAGTGTGGTAGTTAGTTTAAAGTCACTCATTGGTCCTGCATGACTGGGCAAGAGAACATTTGCATTAATGTATTGTGTTTGTATGTCTGTATTCTCGCAAGTGACCATAATAAAATAATATCTATCTATATCTATCTATTATAACAACCCTCCTACACCACGTGAGCTGCTGTAGCCAATCAGAGGTCTTTCGATGAGCTAGCATTATTACAGTGGAAATTAAATAGATATTAAATATGCATTATATATATATATTACATTGTTGTTCGTCTTCTGAACTCAGTTTTTACATTTCCGCCGGCCCCTCGCAGTGGTCATGTAGTATTGGTCATACTCCGTCTAGTTTGGTATTAATTACTTGCGGCAATCAGACGATTATTCTTACTCCACTTATTTATTTACTCGAAGTGAACGAAAAATATCCCAGGTGATGTAGAACTTTTGCTTAATTATCCATCGATTTTCAATGCACGCCACGAACGCCGTAAACCATTACTATTCAAAGTTTAGTCGCATTCATATGCAACTAAGAAAAGTTTAGGAATTAGAAATAGTGGAAATATTATAGTTACGTACTTAAATGAAAGATTGACACGTTTCGGGGAGCTTCATTTCCTTAAAAAAAATATCCTTTTTTATGTGTGTTATGAATATGACTAATTAAAAACGGTTTGTGTAAGTAAAGAAAAAAGACGAAACGAAATAGCGTAGGACAAAGTAAAAAAATAAAAGAACACCGAAATTCCAAAATAAATGCAGCAGCAAATATCCGGAGAAATATGGTTCAGTGTTTGAAAAAAACCTAACCATACCTTATGAATTATAAATTTGGTTTTGTCATTTAAGATGACAAAAAAAACATTAAAAGCCTGGTACCTTCATCCAATTTTTTTTTCAAGCAGGCATGCATCACATGTTCTTCCAACACGAAGTGATAACAGGAGCAGTGATACCTTAAAGCCAAACGGTAATATTCAATGCACCATTGTTAACACAAGACGTTTCATATGGGTCGGGTCATTCAGGCTTCCCATTTCATGATTTTTTTTTTTTTACAGTGTATTGATATTTTTAGTTGTAGATTGTTAACCGAAGACACATTTTTCCTTACCGTACAGCTTTCCGTTTGCCTGAACCCGGATTGGCGCCAACCACAAGCGTAGACTTAGATGTATATTATCAGGCCCTTGAAATGGCTATGGTGGCTCCAGTCAAGGATTGCCGAGGGGCTCTATAGAAATTATCTGGTATCTCGCTGCTATTGGTCGAATATCTGGTGACGTCATCAGACCGGCTGCCCGTGAAATCAGTCAGGTCGTTATGGCTGATTTTGTGTGTGTGTGGGGGGGGGGGGCAATACATTAGTACAGTGGAGGGGGTGTGCCGCCCACGCGACAGAGGGCATATGGAGAGCGAGAATTTGCGGTCATTGGGAGAGAAACTTTGTGGTTAACAAAGGCATCCAAAATAGAAAGTGGCTCATGCTTAGAGAGTAGAGTAAAGAGTTACTATCCTATCACGGGTTACATGGCTCATCTCTACTTTGACCCTTCCCTATTCCCGCGATATCACTAATTTAAACCAAACAACAAAAACCTGACTCCTCCTTTTACCGATTACAGTTAAATGTATCCGCATCTCACAGAATAATTTCGGCGCTTGCATCCCTTCACTTTAAGCGGTGATCGGGTCGCTTTACGCATGAACCAAGCAGCATACATTATACAAGTATATCAACATATTTTATTCATTTCCCATCTATGCACATACCGCTATATACAAATCCACACAATGTAAAATATCACACAGTGAAGGTCACATCCGGCTTGTTGAAGGGTGGCGCCCTCTTACGACAAGGCCAACAGTTGAATAACAGCACCGTGCAAAAGCTTCGCCCACATGTCACAAGATGGCGCCTCGACATTCGCCAGGTGGCGCTCAAGTATTCCGCTTATCACAAATGTTGTGTGCCCTGTCCACATGGCGCGATCCAATAACCATTTCTGGCTCTCTACCATTGCCATAAAATATTGTGAACCCGAACTGCTACATATAATGCGCATCAAACTCCAATCTGGCTACTTCATGCAAGTATTGTACCTAATGTTTGACAGATGAGAAACGTTGCAGCTTAGATTGATGATCACAGTAATATCCGATATGAAAGGTCGCATTCATGAATCATAAATTAACCCAAATGATCGTTTTCAACCCGTCTTGGTGACTCATGCTAAGTCAAAAGACTGAAGAAGTGCAAATGATGACTATTGAAAAATACTTAGAAACAACATGAAACCGCTCGACGAAAATTGAGATGCATCGATTAAGTTGCTACTTTAAAATAGCACATATTACTAATTGTACAATATTTTGTAGTTCACAAGAACAAACTGAAACAACCACTGTATAACACTGACAATAATTCCAATAGAACAGTTTCGTCATTTCGTTACGCACGAAACTATTCGAAGCGATCCCAAGTGTCTATATAGTAACAAGGTTGCAAATTGTTTGATAAAGATACGAGCCATAAAAGTTATGATGCCATGATTCGTCAGAGAGCCTGCCTCACACTTCACATCACACCCTTCAAACAAAACTTTTGAAAGAGCATAAAAACTAAAATAGAAAAAAAAATCATAAATGAATAACAATCATAAGTTTTGATTGGCAAATATAAGATCGGCAAATTAAAATATATAAACATAAGACAGCCAACAATGCTAAAAAAAACACAAGAGGACTGTTACGTTGTTCCCCATGAGCGCCATACAACTCTATCCTTAACTAATAGAAATGAAATGTTGATATTTAAGGCCGTTTTTGTGCACATCAGGGACAAAATGGGCCCAGAAACCTCCCGGGATAGTGAAATGGTGCGGGATGACACTTGACCCAGATACAGGTGCCAGGGTTAGAACCCACGACCTGTTGACCTGCACCTCAACCTGCTTAGTGACTGAGCTATTGAGACTCCCGCTCAGCTAATAGTGCTGGTGAGTCAGTGGTCAGTGTATCTCAGCGCAGTGCGTCGTCACGTGGTCTGAATACATCACGGCGTAACTGACGTAGAAGAGTCCTAGTACATGTACCGTAGTTACCAGATTTATAACATAAAAACCGCATACTTTAGTACGCCTTGCGCCATTAATTATGTTATTAAATATATATTAATTATGCAGCATCAAGCTGCTCATAATCACTGCTGAGGATAAATACAAGAGCAAACGTTGTTCATCTGCGACTTAAGGACATGTTGACGTTTGCACACTATCGCTAGCATTATACAACATTATTGATGTAAGTGAAGTTATGAATCACCGGACAGGAGTCGTACGATGAGATGGGTGATATCGAGTAACTGATGACGCGTATAACATTGCTTACGGGAGTAAATGACCTATGTGTTCACGTTGAAGGCAAACAAAGGGATGAGTTGAGTCATGTCGAGTTCACAAGGACAATGGAGTGACGTCACACGGTTTCCATGGTGAGTTCGGAGAATGGTTCGTTTTCGGTCTCCAAACTGTACATAGTGGCGTGCAACATGACGACGAAGAAAGAGGCACCTGTCGGGAAAACAAGAACATACATGCGTGTCAGTAACACATTGGTTTAGTTTACTGAAGGGGAAGGGGGGGGGGTGGGGGAGGGGGGCAAATTGTACTACATTTTTGGTGCAGTGAGGATTTTTCGAAGAATACATGCACTTCCTCCCCCCATTCACTATTCGTAAGATTTTCAGAGACCCAACAAGCCCCCCCACTTATTCAGAGAGCCGCCAAAAAAACATAAGTGCATAACGTAACTGTATAACATATGTGTATAACGTATGTGTATAACATATGTGTATAACATATGTGTATAACATATGTGTATAACATATGTGTATAACATATGTGTATAACATATGTGTATAACATATGTGTATAACATATGTGTATAACATATGTGTATAACATATGTGTATAACGTATGTGTATAACGTATGTGTATAACATATGTGTATAACATATGTGTATAACGTATGTGTAAAACATATGTGTATAACATATGTGTATAACATATGCATATAACATGTGTATAACATATGTGTATTACATGTGGATAACATATGTGTATAACAGATACACAGATAACACGGCATATATATATATATTTCCTGGAGTGGAGCACCACCTACCAATAACCCAGAACACTGCAGATCCGGCACCAGCGAGCCAGAAGAGTGGAAAGGACAGGACACCGACCGCACAATACTGCTGGGCCAGACTCACTTCTCGCCCTGCAAGAGAAATGTATCCATGGAAGACAACCATCAATCAGATTACATCATTGAACGTCACCCAAATTGGGATACAAGACTTTAAGAGAGTGACAATACCTACAAACGTCTACAGGAATAAATATTGAAACAGAGTTATCGGTAGTATGGGAAGATTTTACTCAGGTCAGTTTTTCAAATAAACTTTTATTTACATAACACAGATGAATGTGGAATTTTTAAGTCATTTTAATTCATTCATGAAGCTGTGCTTGCCCAAAAGAAGCAACTTTCCTATTTCATGAAATAGTTTGCTTGGTGAATACTTACCCATAATAACAATCTTTTTGTCTCTATTCTTTAAACTGATGATGTAGCAGGCGCCCAGGCATGCTGCTATGGCAACCAATAGCATAGGTGACGTCAATCTGTACATATAAACCAGACAGTCATTCCAATGGCATGAATCTAAAAGCTTCACTATTACCAGGCTAAAATCATATTCTGGCTTATACACCTGTACATTAGGCTACTGGAGACACTGTTGTTGCCTGCCACTGCTTTGTTTTTACTCAAGTCTAAGCTGAGAAACAAATAAACTTGGTCCATGCACAGACATAAAGTAACTCCCTGTGCTGAAAGGGATCAAAGCAACTAGATCTAAATCTTCTGGGAATTTTGTGTTGATATATATATGCAGCTGTGAAAAAAAATTAAACAATGGACAAAACAATAAAGAGTGAATCATATATTAAATAAGTAAAACAGTAATATAAGAAATATTAGATAAATAATATAATATAGAAATTGATTGATGTAACCATCCCCTTTATGCATTAAAACCTACTAATGGTTTGATGCAATAAAAAATAATACATGTAATATGAAAAATATTTAAACACTTACATGCAAAATGTTATCAGTCCAATAAATACATAGAGATAGTTTCCCTGAAATCGCTCTATGTTGGCAACAACTCTCAGTCCAACTGGGGCGACAGACTTTGGCAGTTTAAATTTGCTGGTGTTGAGGAAATCTCCCCATGGCTTGACAGTCTCCCGCTGTTTGGCGACCCACTCTCGCCACTCAGCATTGTTCAATCCAAGAGCCATCACCCTAAAAAGAGAAAATACACAGTAAGCATCATCACTTATAAAATATATATACACAAGATTTTAGCAGCGTTTGTCTTACCATATAATACAATTCTCACAAGTATTAAAAAATTTAACTTTAAACATATGTAAAGTAAATTTACAAAAAAAAAATTTAACTCAAAATATATACAAAACTAAACTTTTCTTTACTATAAATTAAACAAGGTAAATAAAACAATTTAAATTTATCATTTCATTATATGACAGATCTACCATTACAAGATAATAACAAGCATATTGCATTGAATATGCTCAAAGCCTCAGGCATTTAGGCTCTTTATGCGACCGGCACATAATTTATTCCCTTTGTTAACTAGCTGCGTGGCAGCCCTGCGTGGCAGTCGACCCGATTGACTTTAAAGAAACAAACAACACATTGTGCTAATCTGACTAGTCGTTAATGAGCAGATGTCTAAGAGGGCACCATTGTTATTCACACCTTTTGTATACATGCAGACAATGGCTGGAAGACACAATCAAAATGCTGATCTCAGGATCAGATTGTCCATGTAAGTTAACGGCACAAAGCTGGAGAAACCATAGTCAGCATATAAGCTTAGCAACTTTGTTAGACTGAATGCTGATACTATCCTAGATAAGAGGGAAAGAAGAGCCAGATCTGCATTAAAAACTCTGAATCTTAGGAAAAAATTGTACAATGAGTTTAAGACATTTGACTGCTTTAGCACAGCACAAAAACATTCTTCTGATGGGAAAGCTTTTACATTTCTCCTCTCATTGGACCTAGGCTTAGCTGATTCCTCCACTTTCAATGGGTGGCTCTATAGTTTCCAGCGACGCCACAATATAAAAGCATCAGTACTGAGTGGATAGTCAACTGAAGTTAGCCTGGAGATGGTTGCTGATTGGTGTTCTCAATACTTGGGTAAATACTGCCCATCTCAGGGCATCCCTCTATTATACGACTCTCTCCATTATGCAGTCTTTTCAGGTTGGCAGAACAGAAGTCGCATAAAGCAGGGACCACTGCGCAAGCATAATTTTCTGGTTTCTTTCCTTGATGATACTACTTTTATTATATATAATAAATGGGGTTGTATACATTAATAACCTAAATATATCATTACTAAGGAAAATTAATGTATAAGTAATTTTAAATATTTAAAATTTTAGCATAAATTAATTGGTTATAAGATAATAATCCTATACCTACTGGTTACCAATATATCTCAAGCTGATAAAATATGTAAAAACTTAGCTTAAATTTAAATGAAAGCTACTCATTTTTCTAAGCATAATTCCATCATAACGACTAGCCTGAAAATCAGACGTTAATGTTGTGACAGTCTGAAGGATCCTTCAGACTGTCACGACAGTCCTTCAGACTGTCACGACATTAACGTCTGATTTTCAGGCTACATAACGACCTGCTATAACTATATATTACATTTGTGACTCCAATTAGCTGTGATCTCTCCAGTGTTAGAGTATTCTAACGCTGGAGAAATCACAGCTATACTCAAATTCATTAATGCCGTTCACACTCCTTTTGGCCAATATCTTCGTGAATATTAGAGTAATCACCGAGATATTTTCTGACTGGTAGCACTGAGATTTAGACTTACTTTCCTCTCTTTGTTGATTATTTCTTTCTGTGTTATCCAAAGAAATATTCCATATGATGAAGCTCCATTGACCACAAACGTCAGCCATTTAACAAACTAAAACAAGGAGCGTGCGCGAAGCGTTCCCTGGCAATGGTTGCCATTGGTGCAATTGAGATAATGGATACAGTACATGTCATAAAAAGCATGTACTCCTCCATTTAGCTTATTAAGAGGCTGACGTCTGTAGTCAATGGAGCTTCATCATATGGAATATTTCTTTGGATAACATAGAAAGAAATAATCAGCAAAGAGAGGAAAGTAAGTCTAAATCTGTTGGGTCTTAGTTCAGTGCAGCCAGTCAGAAAATATCTGGGTGATTGCTCTAACATTAACAAAGATATCGGCCAAAAGGAGGGTGAACGGCATTAATGAATTTGAGTATAGGCTAGTCTCCATTATGCAATAACATGATAGGTCTATGGCTCAACAGCCAAAATTAAGTTATTGAACACACATATATAGATTACTAAGACTTAGATCTAGTATATTTATCAACAGATGAAGCTCTAAAAGACCTGCACATAGCATTCCATTCATCATCACGATCACGAGGCAACGACAACGTTTATTGATCTTCCCCTCGGATCGCAGGTGCATTCATCAGTGACAGTGATCGTTCATGTCGAATCAAAATAAATGCTTGGAAACGTGGGTCGTAAAACCAGGAAACGTGCACCACCCAACATTTCACACACGTCCAACAAACCGCCATGAATTACCACGGTCTATTTGGGTTCAGTCACCTTTCTTTCAGAGTCAGATCAGTCTTAGTGTCAGCGCTTTTATCAACGTCCACGGTGATATCTCCCGACAAATCAGCCTTTTCCATTATATTTTGAAGTCCGTGGCAGTGTTTACAACGTGGACATGCGTGAAACGTCACGTACACAGCTATTGGTGACGTCACCCACCGCACACAGAGCATCTCCTCGCAGAGGGCGTTCCGCTGAAATCCCCGTGGCGCCACCTATCGAGTACTATTTAAAATGTGACTGTCTATCGACCTTGCGAGCATTTTTTTTTTCTTTTCCATATCTCAATATTTTATTAATCCAATATACATAACACAAATATGAGGACCTTTGCCCTTTTTCTTTAATTCCCGAACTTTCGTAGGTGACAATGCTGAGCTTCCATAGGGTGAGCCGATCCAAGGTCACATTGCAAAATCTAGCCTGAAAACCCTTAAAATTTTATTGTAAAATATAATTATTCCTGTAGGCATAGAACAAAGTAAATCAGGATGTTTGACCGTCTTGTTTTTGGTTTATAATACAAGAAAAAATTGTGAAAATACCCGAAAATCCCATAGGCCGCCGTGATAAAGTGGGGGGCATTTACCTCATATTTTAGAAACTGCAGTAGCCTGAAAACACTTTTTATTATTAATATTATTATTATTATTATTATTATTGCGCTGTAATAACAATATCAAAGATGCATCTGGTTAAAAATTAATTTTTTTTTTGGTTGAAATGTGCCATATACTACCTTAAATTAAGCTACTTAATTATAATTCTGGATCATAATAAGATGGTACCGCCGCTCGATCATAGTCGCCATCACAAAACTATCAGTCCCGTAGCGTGACTTTGGCACGTGATAGTCCGGTAAGCGGACCTCCGTATTCGTAACGCCTATGTCTGATACCAGTTCCTGAACCCTGCAGATGCGAGAAAATCGAAATCCTAACCTTTTCTTAGGTTCCAATAGTTTGCATCTGTGCAGACCGAAACATCGAAAATCGTTAGCTGAATATCTCACCGAATACCCGCGCACATATAGTTTGTACACACGTTCTCCCAACAGTTCCTTGGACCTATAGTGTGGCGGCGCATCCAGGGTGTGTCTCCCAGGTGCGTGTGCAGGAATTCTTGAAAGGGGGGGGGGGGGCACAAAAGCGAAGGGGTGGGGGGGGGGGCACAAAACATAAAAGAAATGCACGTAAAAGCATGAGACGTGTACGTAGGTGACCGTGGTGCACAAAATTTAAAAGGAAAGGGGAGGGGGGGGGTAAGGTATATCATAGGGAAACGGAAGGGGAGCACGTGCCCCCTGTGCGCCCCCCCCACCCCTGGCCAGGGGGCACATATAACTTGAAAAGGGGGGGGGGGGGGGCAGGGGCATGTACAGAGAGGCATGTACCAGGGCTAATTAAGCTACCCCTACATACTGGATGTCATTTTACGCCACCAATTTGCACGGAACCCGCTCTCGGTATTTCACAACCTATCCATATGCCCCACCCCCACCCCCCTTTTTAAAATGCCTTGTTCGGTGAGGCGCGGTCAGACGAATTGTTCGAAGGTGCTAAGCATAAACGGGCCATACAAATATTCCAATTTTGCCATTCGCAGCGGAAGTTGCAACTTAGATCAAAACAAACGCGGGAAGGTTTACAAGTTGAAGTGGACACCCGTACTGAGAACCTTGGTGTAAATATTTATGTTTTTCACTTTTGACTTACTTGCAAGTTGTAGGACCTATATGACATTAGCTCTGACATCAAAACCACCACCAAGATGAAATTTTTTGGACAGCACAACACGTTTCGGTGGTGTCCCATTCCGCATTCCCACCTCTCCCGGCGTAATTTTGTGGTCCGTATGAATGTGACTATTCGTGCAAATTCGCGGAAAATATCCGGGCCCGGTGGGAATGCGGAATGGGACACCACCGAAACGTGTTGTGCTGTCCAAAAAATTTCATCTTGGGGGTGGGGGTGTTACTGGACAGTGGACCGAGGAAGCTAGTAGGTGGGGGGTAACGTCGCGCACGGCATAATTCTTATGTTGGGGAGTGTCAATTTATAATGTGTGAAAAAGCCGTTACGACCGGTGGCTGGCTTAATGTCGATTGGTATTGGTGCGAAAGGTATGAGGGCGGGCGGCGGGCGGCGAACTTAGTAGAAATAAAAACCTGAGAGCGGCGAAATAGGATTAAAAACCTGAGCAAGTGAAGCGATTCTCCCTTTGATGACAATTCCCCAAAATATAACACAGAGAAATCTACAGTTAATGTGATGGTACTAGGAAGTCAATTCTACTTGGCCGACTCCCCCCTCTCCCTACCCATCCCCTTTGCTCGCCACCTCGTATGGCTGTGTGCAGAGAAGTGTGCAGAGAAGCCCAGTAACACCCAACCCTACATGAATGAAACGGTAGCGATAAACTTTCCTTGTGTCTTGCCACACCCCCACCCCTCTCCCCAACCAGAGTGAAGCCAGCTCCTCGGCGCTTGGCACCGCACGCTAATGCACCCCCCCCCTCCACCGCGAGACTTCACGCTCGGCTGGCGGGGGGCGAGATTACGGCATGCCGAGAAAGCAGCCATTTGAGCTGAGGCTGCTGCCCGGAATGGTTTATGCAACGTTACACACTTATTTGGATACCAAAATCATCGGACTAAACATTTTCTGAATCTATGAGGTAAGGTCTTTGATAATAACGTGACAGATTTCACCTACATGCCTCCGCCAACTACATCGGCGCGGAAAAATTACTGCGGCGCCGCAGTAAATTACATCCTACAAAATATCCTGGCCCATTCCCACCTCCCGGCGTAATTTTGTAGTTCGTATGAATGTGACTATTCGTGCAAATTCGCGGAAAATATGGCCAGAAACGTGTGTCTACGGCATTTATGACTTTGACTTTAGTCACAGGTGCTCAGATAAGTTAATACAAAGCCAGCCTGCCACAAGTAAATAAAGAGCTTTGCAGGGGGGCTTCGTATCAACTGATCTGAATGCCTCTGCCGGGGCTGTGGATATAGTCAAGTGTCGTATGAATAGTCTGTTTAGTTATTGGTACATAAGGAATTAAATAATCTTTGAGTATATGTATATAGTCGAGTCCTGTATGAATAGTCTGTTGTGTTATTGGTATATGAGGAATTAATCGATAGATAAAGCAGATAAAGGGAGTGAAGTAGGAGTCACCTGATCAGTCCTGTACGAATAGTAAACCAGTTTATTCATACAGACTTATACAAAGCTACAGCCTGATTTTTTTTACCTTTTTGCGATCCTGGGGCCAATTTCACGAAACCTTCATACTGTACATTACACATAGCCCATATACAAGGGTTTGTACGATAATTGTATATGCAGTTCATAAAGCCTTTGTACATCCTTCATATTTTGTATGGCTAAAGTCTGTCATATAAACCTTTATGCCATATCTGGAAGTGAAAGAAATACCAATGTGCATATTATAAATGCCAAAAGTTTTATATGGAAACAGTCAATCGAATCGAAGAAGGGCCTTTGACATATGCTTTTGCAACAATCTAGTATTTTTGCTGTTCCCCACAATATTAAAGTTGCATGTCGAGCTCTTTCCCGCCTAAACTAATGAGGTCAAAGTACATATAAGAATCAGTCCTTGAATCATTCAAGACTTCTGTTATCTATACTCCACACATACCAGACTGCCAAATAGTGTCTCTTAGCCTTGCCCGTGACATCAATTCACCACAAGTTTTCATTTTAGTAGTAAACGTCATCAGTTTGTGTGCTTCGCGATGCTTTGGTATTGGTAGCAGTGCCGCGACTGAGTTCTGTGGTGTACCGGGATAGACACGTTTGCCACACCACAGCCGAAACGGCGATGTTTATCAGGTTTCTGAATTTATAGAATGAAACAGTCGAGTTTTCTGCAAATTTTGATATAAATTTCGCCTAGGCTTAGTTTTGGCGGGAAAGAACTCGACATGCAACTTTAATTCACATAATTTATGCATACAATTATGCTTTTTCAACCCATTCATAATATCTAAGGTGTCATGCGTCTATTGCTCAGAGACTACTAAGAGACTTACATTGTGACGTCATGAATATGTTAGATGGATTTTGACCTTATATGTAACAGCACTGATTTCAACTTTTATGATGCTTGATGAACCCATATTTATGGGTCATAATCTTTGTACGAAGGTTGGTACAAGTACGAAGGTTTTGTGAAACTGGCCCTAGGTCTAACTTTATCTTTGCTCTAGCTTAAGTGGGCAAAATATACATTAAGTGAAAATCATTAAGTGAAAATCGAAATGGCTTATTTTTCACATGTTAATGCATATTTTGTCCAGGACCAACTTTACAAACCCCCACAAAATTGAAAAATCACCTGCAAGCAAAACTGTCTAAAAAGAGGCCAATAAATCCAGATAACAGAGTGTACCCCCCCCCCCCCCCCCCCCCCACCCAAGCATGCTGGCTTGATATTTGGATATTTTATAGTGCAAAGCCAGGAGCTGACAAATTGAGAAGTGACAGAAGGGCTGCATAACTCATAGTTTTCATATTTGTAAACACGGGCTAGTTTTATGAGACTGTACATTGTGCATATAGCTAACATATCCAAACTTTCGTATCAGAATGGTACATGCATTTCACAAAGTCTTCTGTCTTTTTAATAATAGTGTGCAATTTCAAATGAGTGTTTCAAACTATTCATGATGTTCATGATCCACATGTCATTAGGCTCTCAGGTGGCCAGAGTGCTCTAGGCGAGCACTCTAACCCACTTCAGCCTCCCCAGAGACAAAGAGGAAAATAGTGTGTCATATCCCAAATAATAAATAATTAAAGTTGTAATAGGGAATAAGAAGGTAACTACATTTTAACTTCTGTCTCATTACAGGCGGTGTATTCGAGGAGTTACCATGACAGAGAAGTCTAACCCCCCAGCTGATCTGGCTGCAGAGATACATCACTGGGCCACCAAAGAAATGCACTTCCACCCTCAGGGGAGACACATCAATGCTAAAATGCCTGATGTTGAGGATTATAAAAGGTAGACCTTATGTTACTATGGCTCAAATATATATATATACATGTGTGTGTTATGTAGGGCACATTTGTATGACATTTTTTGTCAACTTTATTGTTTATTACATAACACTACCGGTATGTTGTTACAATTACATATTATTGTCACCTTAAAGTTACTCATACAGCCATATTTTAAAATTGAAAAAAATAGTTTTACTGAAAATGATGTATTTATATTCTTAGCATATAATGCTTGAAATAAAAAAAAATTGACATGTTTTTCCCAAATATGTTAGAAATCATAATGTAAGTGAAACATTGCTGTATGAGCAACATTAAGATGTAGCCTGGTTTAAGTGTACTAGTATGTAGCGGAAAGTGTATTGTATTGAGCCAGATTTACACCTGATTATTGTTCACTCCTTTTGAGTTTGCAAACCAAATATGGTTATTAACATTTTGGAAAGGATTTCTGGATTTAAGTATCAAATAAATAATTTGTACCGGTAATACAAGATTTATCTCGTAACATGCAAAGGAAGTGTGACGGACTATTCCCCTTGTTTCAGCATATGTCTGGGACAAATGAAACAAATCTGGACCTACATCATTCATAATGTTTATGCTGCACAGTAAGTTGACATCAACCTTTTTATATAGTTAGCTTGTCCATGTTAGGAAATCACATGATACATTTGTTTAATTGTGAGAACAAGCGAAATTAGAAAGGCCATAAATGCAACCTGAGATATATTGGTGTAATTAATATTACCTTTTCCCATATCTGTAGTATCAGCACTTGGTTTGTTACTGATATAACAAATTTCCATGTAACTGGATATTGTCACTTGTAAAACTCTTCTCTTTCTTATGTCAAAAAAAATTAATCCTTAGGGGGTGTTGTTTTTGAAACAACATGTAGGGCAGTTGTGATGATATTGATGTTTTATGCAATTTGCATGTAAACGTTTCAAATAACCTTTTCTGGGATGCTGGTCAGTCTTACGCAATGGTTGTGAGGTATTTTAAAGCTCCTTTAGTGTTCATGTCTGTGTGGTCGCAGGATAAAGATCCCATGTCTTTCTTCGCAAAGAGTAGGGGGTTACCCCGGAGACATGGCTCCACTCTCCCTTCCTTCTCCCATTGACGCGATATGACCAAAAGTGGTTAAAGGGTCCTGAATAACCAACCAACCTTTAGTGTTCCTTCTTTCTTATTGCAGAACCGTTCGCAAAGTGAAAGGAAATCTTCAGCTGTATCTTTTTACGTGCAATTATGAAGATGTATTTTTTTTAAAGACCCTGCAAAAAGTTTCGAATTATAAAGTCCTTTACTTGAAGTTCTTAATCTTCTAAAATAGGGAGGTCGGGTACAACGACCCGGGTGGTCATTGGTATACAGTGGTCCCTCCATTATACGACTCCCTCCGTTATCCGGGCTTTTCGCTGTGCATGGAACACTTTTACATGTTAAAGCCCCTTTATTGGGGCTGAGTGGAGAGTCAGCCGAAGTTAACCCACAGACGGTTGCGGATTGGTGTTTGCGGCTGTCAAAAATATGTGAGGACTACGAGCGAAAACTGCCCATCTCGGGGCATCCCTCTATTGTACGACTCCCTCCGTTATTCGGTCTATGTGGACCTAGGTGTCTGGCGTTACACTGTCACATGGTAGCCACCCATATCTGTGTGGACCCAAGTGTCTGGCGTTACACTGTCACATGGTAACCACCCATATCTATGTGGACCTATGTGTCTGGCGTTACACAATCACATGGTAACCACCCATATCTGTGTGGACCCAAGTGTCTGGCGTTACACTGTCACATGGTAACCACCCATATCTATGTGGACCCAAGTGTCTGGTGTTACACTGTCACATGGTAACCACCCATATCTATGTGGACCTATGTGTCTGGCGTTACACAATCACATGGTAACCACCCATATCTGTGTGGACCCAAGTGTCTGGCGTTACACTGTCACATGGTAACCACCCATATCTATGTGGACCCAAGTGTCTGGCGTTACACTGTCACATGCTAACCACCCATATCTATGGGGACCTTAGTATGGCGTTACACTGTCACATAACCACCCATATCTAATGTGGACCTCAGTGTTTGGTGTCACACTGTCACATGGTAACCTCCCATATCTATGTGGACTTAAGTGCTTGGTGTTACACTGTCACATGGTAACCACCCATATCTATGGGGACCTAAGTGTGGCGTTACACTGTCACATGGTAACCACCCATATCTATGTGGACCTCAGTGCTTGGTGTTACACTGTCACATGGTAACCTCCCATATCTATGTGGACTTAAGTGCTTGGTGTTACACTGTCACATGGTAACCTCCCATATCTATGTGGACCTATGTGTCTGGCGTTACACAATCACATGGTAACCACCCATATCTGTGTGGACCCAAGTGTCTGGCGTTACACTGTCACATGGTAACCACCCATATCTATGTGGACCCAAGTGTCTGGCGTTACACTGTCACATGCTAACCACCCATATCTATGGGGACCTATGTGTCTGGCGTTACACTGTCACATGCTAACCACCCATATCTATGGGGACCTTAGTATGGCGTTACACTGTCACATGGTAACCACCCATATCTATGTGGACCTCAGTGTTTGGTGTTACACTATCACATGGTAACCACCCATATCTATGGGGACCTAAGTGTGGCGTTACACTGTCACATGGTAACCACCCATATCTATGGGGACCTTAGTATGGCGTTACACTGTCACATGGTAACCACCCATATCTAATGTGGACCTCAGTGTTTGGTGTCACACTGTCACATGGTAACCTCCCATATCTATGTGGACTTAAGTGCTTGGTGTTACACTATCACATGGTAACCACCCATATCTATGGGGACCTAAGTGTGGCGTTACACTGTCACATGGTAACCACCCATATCTATGTGGACCTCAGTGTTTGGTGTTACACTGTTACATGGTAACCACCCATATCTATGTGGACCTCAGTGTTTGGTGTTACACTGTTACATGGTAGCCACCCATATCTATGTGGACCTCAGTGTTTGGTGTTACACTGTTACATGGTAGCCACCCATATCTATGTGGGCCTAAGGGTATGAAGAGTATATGGGCCCTGTGGGGGTGAAAATATGTATATATGGCGTAGATATACAAAAGAACAGGTTGTGATGGATGCCTATTTTCCCAGTATTTCACTACTTTTTTTTATTTTTCAACTGAAATAAATGTTGAGTGTTTTACATCGCTGTTATGCACATGAAGGCTAGATTTGGGCCAGAGATATGCACATATGGTTTTCAAGCGTCGTGGTTTCCTTGACGCAACCTGCCCAGACATGAGCGACAGAAGGCTGGTGCCCGGGAATACAAGGTGCAGTACAAGTCTGATGGCGTCTTTGATGAGGAGCGACACTCTCTTCTGGAGCGCCACCAGCGGTTAAGAGCGGAACTAACCACGAAGAAGGCCAACATTAGTCACATCGAGCAGGACTTGGCGAGACTGAGGAGTGACGTCAGCGCAACAGGTCAGATGTGAGGCTGGAGCGGTGGTACGTTTCGTTAAATGTAAGGTGCAATCGCATTCCCAAGTTACGATCTAATGCTTATGTCCATAGGTAACACAACTTATCACTGCGTTGCACAGGAGTGCTATCGGAAGAGCTGCGGAGAGTTGGCACTACTCACTACGCATCATGTAAATTATATACATTAATGTTGCATTTGCAGAGGGATGCTATCGGAAGAGCTGCGGAGAGTTGGCACTACTCACTACGCATCATGTAAATTATATACATTAATGTTGCATTTGCAGAGGGATGCTATCGGAAGAGCTGCGGAGAGTTGGCACTACTCACTACGCATAATGTAAATGATATACATTAATGTTGCATTTGCAGAGGGGTACTATCGGAAGAGCTCCGGAGAGTTTTGGAACCGCTCACTACGCTTAATGTAAATTATATACATTAATGTTGCATTTGCAGAGGGGTGCTTTCGGAAGAGCTGCGGAGAGTCGGCATTGCTCACTCCGCATAATGTAAATTAGATAGATTTATGTTACATTTGCAGAGGGGCGCTACCGGAATAGCTGCAGCGAGCTGCAGAACACGCAGAGGCGGGCGTGTTTGCTGCGGTCCTACTCCAAGCAGCTGGAGGAAGAGAGAGCCAAGTACCACGAGTACACCCGACGTCTGCTGGCCAGGGTGGCGGGGGTGGCAAGGTGGGTATGACCGGGTGGAGGGGGTGGCAAGGTCGATATGACCAGGTGGAGGGGGTGCAAGGTGGGTATGACCGGGTGGAGGGGATGGCAAGGTGGGTATGACCAGGTGGAGGGGGTGGCAAGGTCGGTATGACCAGGTGGAGGGGGTGCAAGGTGGGTATGACCGGGTGGAGGGGGTGGCAAGGTGGGTATGACCGGGTGGTGGGGGTGGCAAGGTGAATGTGACTGGGTGGCGAGAGTGGCTAGGTGGGTATGACCGGGTGAAGGGGGTGGCAAGGTGGATGTGACCGGGTGGCGGGGGTGGCGAAGTCGGTATGACCGGGCGATAAGCAAATAACTAATATAGGACAATATTTTAGGCACTTTCTGACGCCATATACCTGTATACGGACCATTTATTGGTGTTTAACCTTTGTCACGCACTGACTGTACTTAGGTGGCCGCCCTTCCTACGCCAGCAACTACAGACCTGATAAACACACGACAGCGGTTCTACGGTAGTCTGGCTCTGGCGGTTTGAACAGTATACATATACACCTTTTTACCAATATATAAGCATTTTTTACATGTAAATAAACCATAAATATGTATAGTTGACTTGGCATTCCAGGCGGACCGAGGCTGGATCCACCTACTACAGCCGTAGTGAGAGTGTTGGGGAGGGGCTGGAGTCAGCCTGTCTGGTGGGTATTCACCCGTAAATTTCGTCAAATGATGGCAAATGAGTGGCGTGAACCCGCAATCAAATCAAACCCATAAAGTGTTGCAAGTCTGACACTAGTTTGAGAATTTCGATAATGGGGTTAAACCCTTGCGTATACAGTATATATATTTATATTTTATTATTATTGTTATTATTATTATTTAAAAATTAAAAATGATTGTTATTACTATTATTATTAAATCTAGTAATAATAATATTATTATTATTTAAGAACTAGAAATAAAACCAGCATATCATACAGAGCTTACAGAACAGTAAGCTAAGGCTAAACTGTAGTATGAACAATTCTGGAGGTTTCCATTTGCATGCAAGTAAGTAAGAATATATAACTTAAAATCCATATTTATTTTTTCAGAAAGAGGTACGCGAATCGTGCGATGAAATTCAAGCCTTTCTCACGGACCTTCAACAGGGAAAGTTTGGATCTGATAAAGTGAAAATGTGAGCATTACACAGCAGTGAAAGAAACATGTTTGGCATTCGTTATTCGAACATTAGAATGTGAGATGTAGGCCTAGATATATCTAAAGTCAAAGTCATTAATGCCGTAAAGTGACGTTTGGGCCCATATGTGACATATGTTATGTGAATTTGCCACGATCGCTCTGTAGATCTCTAAGGTGAATAAGCAACACGAGACCGTTTTAACGATACCAAACGTTGTACTATGAATTTATCCTTTTTTATGACACAACGAATATTTCTTCATCCCAACACTCCATTGGCAGCAGACCCTCTGTTGCAAACATTTTAAAACACTCGTCGTAAAACGATCTAGTTACCATGGCGCGTACATGCTCTGAACAATGCGCACTCTTGTATTTGCACCGGCCGCTCGCACGCAATGGCAACTGGATCAGTTCATTGTCTGTGATTTAGTCTATATGCGACAATGTGTCTGTTGTCAATGGAGCGGTTTAATTTAATTTATTTGGTTTGTTTATGGGGAAGGAGAAGGGGAGGTTTGTATCACAGTAGTAGTCCCGCACTGAATGTAGTAACCGTGGGTACGATTACATGATTACACGAAAACATGTTATTGATTACTATTATTACTGATTACGGTCACCACGTGTCCGGTAATGATGCGATATAATATATTTGCAGTCAGCAGAGCAAGGAACGCTTGTGGCAGCGACTTGAAGCTGCACTGGGGGGGTATTCCGTCAGCCAGATCGGCGACGCTCTGACGTCACACACTCAGGACGGAACAGCGGCTCTGAGGCGGGAAACGGACAACGTGGACATTAAGAAGGACGCCGAGGGGCTCCGGTGGGTGTCGGGGGTTGGGGGGGGGGCTAAGATGGTGGATGTGGGGAGAGAAGGAGAGCTGGACGGATGGGGAGTGGGGAGGGTAAGGTGGGCGGATGGGGAATGGGGAGGGTAAGGTGGGCGGATGGGGAGTGGGGAGGGTAAGGTGGGCGGATGGGGTGTGGGGAGGGTAAGGTGAGCGGATGGGGTGTGGGGAGGGAAAGGTGGGCGGGTGGGGAGGGGGGAGGGTAAGGTGGACGGATGGGGTGTGGGGAGGGTAAGGTGGGCGGATGGGAAGTGGGGAGGGTAAGGTAGGCGGATGGGGAGTGAGGAGGGTAAGGTGGGCGGATGGGGAGTGGGGAGGGTAAGGTGGGCGGATGGGGAGTGGGGAGGGTAAGGTGGGCGGATGGGGAGTGGGGAAGGTAAGGTGGGCGGTTGGGGTGTGAGGAGGGTAAGGTGGGCGGATGGGGTGTGGGGATGGGAAGTGGGGAGGGTAAGGTGGGCGGATGGGGAGTGGGGAGGGTAAGGTGGGCGGATGGGGAGTAGGGAGGGTAAGGTGGGCGTATGGGGAGTGGGGAGGGTAAGGTGAGCGGATGGGGAGTGGGGAGGGTAAGGTGGGCGGATGGGGTGTGGGGAAGGTAAGGTGGGCGGATGGGGTGTGGGGAGGGAAAGGTGGGCGGATGTGGTGTGGTGTGGGTAAGGTGGGCGGATGGGGAGTGGGGAGGGTAAGGTGAGCGGGTGGGGAGTGGGGAGGGTAAGGTGGGCGGATGGGGTGTGAGGAAGGTAAGGTGGGCGGATGGGGTGTGGGGAGGGAAAGGTGGGCGGATGGGGTGTGGTGTGGGTAAAGTGGACGAATGGGGAGTGGGGAGGGTAAGGTGAGCGGGTGGGGAACGAAAGGTGGGCGGATGGGGTGTGGGGAGGGTAAAGTGAGCGGATGGGGAGTGGGGAGGGTAAGGTGAGCGGATGAGGAGTGGGGAGGGTAAGGTGGGCGAATGGGGAGTGGGGAGGGTAAGGTGAGTGGATGGGGAATGGGGAGGGTAAGATGTTGAGTATTATCAGATGGGTGGGTGGAAGGATGAGGTGGGCGGATGGGGTGTGCGGAGGGTAAGATGTTGAGTATTGTTAGATGGGTGGGTGGGTGGGAGGGTAAGATGTTGAGTATTGTCAGATGGGTGGGTGGGAGGATGGGGTGTGCGGAGAGTAAGATGTTGAGTATTATCAGATGGGTGGGTGGGAGGGTGAGGTGGGCGGATTGGGTTTGCGGAGGGTAAGATGTTGAGTATTGTCAGATGGGTGGGTGGGTGGGAGGGTAAGGTGGGTGGGTGGGGAGGGTAAGATGTTGAGTATTATCAGATGGGTGGGTGGGAGGGGAGGTGGGCGGATCGGGTTTGCGGAGGGTAAGATGTTGAGTATTGTCAGATGGGTGGGTGGGAGGGTGAGGCGGATGGATGAGGAAGAGGCTCCGGTTAGTGGAGACGGGGTGGGGTGGGGGGTGATTAATATGATTGATGGCAGTGGGGTGGAGGGTGACGTGGGTTTATTAGCAAGGGGGCCGTAGTAGGCGGATTGGGGAGTGGGGAGGGTCCGGTGGAGTGGATTGAGTTGGAGAGGCTAAGAGGGGTGGATGGAGTGAGGTGGAGGGGAGTGATGTGAGTCAGTGGGAAGGAAGTGAGAGTAAACGTTAGCAGAGACATGCGTTATATTTATGTTTTCAATCTGAAAGCCTGACTTGTTCCTCTTTCTCTTTGTATTTATAACGAAGCGCACGCTGTAACCTTCGATAACAAGTTGACGTGTCCTGATGCATTGTGACTACTGATCGCAGGTTCAAGTACGAGCAGAGCGGACGTCTGCACGACATGTCTACACCCACCTCGACCCTTCAAAGTGTCCATCAGCTGCTCGAGGTACCTGGCCGGGCACTTGTCATGGCTTGTCCTTTATACAGGCGTCTCCACTCAGTTCCACACAGACGTATATGCATATATACGCCGTCCTGTGTAATGATGTTTTCTATAATTAATGAACAATTAACCTACATGTGTGCATCCTTGTGTTGTAGACAATTGTAATTGTTTTCAGATACAGATTTATTTCCGGGGATTTATCTAGTATCGCTAGTAGTTTTGAGTTCATGTTGCTATGCTTCGTTTATTTTGTCCGCCAGGAGGGGCAGTCGGCGCACTTCCAGCGCTTCATCGCCGCCGAAAAGAGCGCCAATCATAGCTGGCGCCTAAAGCAGCGCCACCTACAAGCCAGCGACCAAGTATCGGAGTGTCTACGGAGACAGTACGAGAAGAATCCACAGGCCCTGGAGCTGGCCAGGTGAGGCCCTAGAGCTGGCCAAATGAGGCCCTGGAGCTGGCCAGGTGAGGCCCTGGAGCTGGCCAGGTGAGGCCCTGTATCTGGCCAGATGAGGCTCTGGAGCTGCCCAGGTGAGACCTTCGAGCTGACCAGGTGAGGCCCTGGAGCTGGCCAGGTGAGGCCCTGGAGCTGGCGAGAGGAGGCCCTGGAGCTAGCCAGGTGAGGCCCTGGAACTGACCAGGAGCTGGCCAGGTGAGGCCTTGTGGCTGACCTGGTGAGGCCCTGTATCTGGCCAGGTGAGGCCTTGGAGCTAGCCAGGTGAGGCCCTGGTACTAGCCAGGTGAGGCCCTGTAACTGGCCAGGTGAGGCCTTGGAGCCACGTGAGACACTGTAGCTG
This sequence comes from Arenicola marina, assembly GCA_964019135.1. NCBI lineage: Eukaryota > Metazoa > Annelida > Polychaeta > Arenicolidae > Arenicola > Arenicola marina. Next base: position 8,308,628 of record OZ025250.1, read on the forward strand.
GCCAGGTGAGGCCCTGGAGCCACGTGAGACACTGTAGCTGGCCAGGTGAGGCCCTGCAGCCACGTGAGACACTGTAGCTGGCCAGGTGAGGCCCTGGAGCCACGTGAGACACTGTAGCTGGCCAGGTGAGGCCCTGGAGCCACGTGAGACACTGTAGCTGGCAAGGTGAGGCCCTGCAGCCACGTGAGACACTGTAGCTGGCCAGGTGAGACCCTGGAGCCACGTGAGACACTGTAGCTGGCCAGGTGAGGCCTTGGAGTCACGTGAGACACTGGTTGGTGAACTGTGTTTGTGTGTGTCGTTGTTGTGGTCTACGTCATCAAGATGCGGACATCGCGGCCGTTTTTGCCTTTAGCGTGAAGCCATCCCATGGCGTATTATCTTGTTACACTTTTAACTAACGAGATCAGACAATGTGTCCAGTAAATTAAAAACAAATGCAGTTGCTGTATGAGCAACTTTAAAACTTTAAGAAAAGGTAAACTGACCAATAAACCTGTGAATAATGATTTATTATGCTTTCGTTGCGTAGGCGACTTGTAGATACTGAGCAACAGAACGCTATGTGTCGCACGACCTTGCGCGTCCTTCACGGGGTCAGCGCCGACCTCATGGAACAGGTCAACATGGCTATGAAGGTCAAGGACGCTCTCTACGCCAAGTATCAGAAAATTCAGGACTTCAAGAAGATTGTGGTTAGTTTCCGTTGTTAACGTTTATGTGTTGCAATATGGGGAACATATTGGGGGCGCTGCCCGATATGCGTGTTATAATATATTATAATGAATCCCGTTATGCCTGGCCCTTGTCTGTTGTGCTGGAATAAACAAGGTTACTATTTATTGTAAACCTTTGTTGAAGGGTGTAATCCGCACTGAAAGCGCTAAGGTACAATACTGAAATTAATGTTTTAAGCCGCCTTTGAAGATTATATTTGCCCAAGAAACCTCCGGGGACAATGACATGGCCATGGGGTTGGGTGGAACTTACCCCAGATGTAGGCGCCAGGGTGCGAACCCACGACCTGTTGAAGCTGAGCAGCTCGGCCTGCTTACCACCTGAACCAGGGAGGCTCTCTAATGTGCATTAAACGTAGTCCATGTTTAAACATGACGCCCGCAGCAATTCCATGTTATGCCCGATCGAGACGCACTCAGTGACCCTTATCGTTGTGTTCTCATTCTCCGCGGCGGGCGTGCCTCTCAGGACAGTAAACAGAACTTAATCCGGGTTCTGGTCAAGCAAAACCAGTCGGCGTCCAATGATCTGGAAGGCCAAAGACAAGAGGTGAGGTTTACGGCTTTTATTTTTCCTATTTTCGTTTGCTTGAAATAGTAGATTGACAATTGGCATGGATCAGTTAACGTCATTTTATGTCATTTAGGCACTTGTGCATGGCCACTTTCTTTGAATTTGCGCAAACTGGGTGTCTGCCCCCCCCCCTCCCCCTGACCCCTCTAGTCTAACTCTACAGCAGGCTGCTTGGCCTAGTAGGTAGCGCGTTGGGCTATTCCCGAGTGTGCTCTGCTAGGCCAGCGCAAGCGGCTACTCCCGGAGACATCGCTGGTCGCATTGTCACGATATCACCTGCAGAGGTTAAACATCCTATAGTGCCGCATGCATCCTATTGTGCCGCATGCAACGACGGTACCAATGGTACTAATGGGGCCTATATGTCAAAAACTATAGCAAAATCATGATTCTTATAACTAAGGTATACTAACTTATTTGGGTTCCAGGTCCAAAGCTACGTGCTCAAGGCGCTAAGTGGACAAGAGGCCGACGTCAAGGACTTAACAGGTCACCTCAAGGACACGGTCAAGGAGGAAGTAGACGCCTTCTCGACCTTGACCTTATCGAACCTGTTGTTTGCAACCATTGATGAGTAAGTTTTCGTCCGAATAATATGTCTGTTGACGTCACTTGCTGTAGTGGCTTTATGAATTACTGTCACCTCGCCGGTGGGATGAGGTATTTTTAACATTGATGACGAGGACGTAAACGTGACATGATATGTTAACAAAGCCAGTTGTCTTTCCTGAGGATTTTTTGGTATTGATGTTGAGTATATGTTTGTGTGGATCTGTGGTCTGAATGTCAAGCACTAACTTAGATAGCTTGGCTAATATTTCAGAGCATTAGAGCGTGTTTAATAAAAGCATCAGCCCGGAATACGGAATATTAGGGGTCTGGAAGATATGCATATGGCGCAAGGCTCGGACAATATATGGGAGACTTCTGCTAAGATAAACCCGTCTCTCGAGAGAAACGATTTCATATACATTTTTTCGCACGAAAATTCCAGAAAGTCAAAATTCACCCGGAAAGGTGACAAAAATCGACTTTTCGACAGTACGCAGTCACAGAGTATGGAATGGGTTTATCCCGGACCTGGTGTCAGAAAGGACAACTGAGTGCGATAAGGGGGGAGTCCAGTGTCCACTTTTCAAAAATCGCACTGTCGATTTTATTATTATTCGAATAACGATATCCCTGTCGGAAGTTTAGATTTCGGCATTTGGATGCTAATGTCGCTTTTGCTAAACTACTAGCGAAATGTTGTTAACGTTCTTCATCTTAAAATCCAAGTAAAAAAATTGCATGTACACTATAATGTAGAACTATAAACCAACCGCTGTGGGTCAATGTTCATTCAGTGCCTACAAGACGGCGGTATGCGACCTGTCCATCAACAAGCTCTCAGCCAATCAACACGCTGCGTCCAGCCAAGTGATGCAAACTGTTCTTCATACGTTACAGTTCCCACTTTACAAGGTAAAGGTTTTTTTGACGGGTAACCACGGGAAAGATCGATCAGAAACGGTCTTATCATGATTCTTTCCGCATCTACTTACTGTATGATGTGTAAGACGAAATTTGGGAATTTGTTCCTTTTAAAGCGGAATTCTATTAATATCTAACTTATTATTTGTTAGGATGTGGTTTGTTCACCGCCATTAACCATTTTAGGGAGAACTGAGAAGGTTTCATTGGGCGCCAATATAACTTAACGGAGTTATTATAGTGAAAAGAAGGAGACGTTATTAGTCGTTCAACTTCATCGATAACATATCTTTGCCTGAAACGAGTTTTTCATTATTTATTCAGTCCCCGGAGAGTTTTCTGCGTCACGTATTGGCTTTGAAACGCGAGATCGATGACCTTGAGATGACCTTGGCAGCGCACAGGGCGGCTGCGAAGCAGTCACATGACCAGCGTGATACTCAGGCGACGGTGGACCATATGCAAAGTACATATATATTAATTCCAATTGCAGTGAACAATATTAATTCAATATTACATTGACCGAGTTCTCATCGTATGTATCTAAAGAAGATCGTATGTATGCGATGAAGCTGCAACGATTAAAATAATTAATGTTAAATGACGGACTTATTGTAATCCCCGTCAAGTAAAATAGAATAGTTGCGTTAATGACAGAATTAATGCATGAGTGCCCGTGTAGATGGGTACCAGAGTGGAGATAATCTAAGTGTGTGAATTTTGAGTTCTATATATTATTGACAATAAATGTTGTTATTTAATGTATTAGTAGGTTCATAAATGGCTCTGTTAAAGATGTGAGAAAGAGCGCTGTCAATGGACATTTTAAGCGGGTTATTGATAATACTATGGTTGATTACACGTCATCGATGCGATGACTGCGGTAAGCTCTGTCGGTCACAGATAGGCTTATTTAGTCATAAGCACAAATGCCGCGAAACAATTCTTACTACTTAAACCAAAACCAAATGTATATATGCTTGCCATGCTCTGGCAACTCCTCGTTTACTTGTATATGTTCTTTTCCTTACTTAGATCTCTGTCAGCGCGCCGCCGATCATCACAAAGAACAACAGGAACGTCTACTTCCGGTTATACAGAAGCGTATGTCGCAGTCCACGCATGCGCTGTCGGATGTCCTCTCGGTCAAGGACACTGCCCAAGCCTGGTAAGCTGAGAGTTAAAAAAATCAGAATTTTAATAGGATAGTTTTCGAGCTGATGAGTCAGCTAGGTCGACGGTAAAGGCTGTTTGACCCATCGCTTGTGCGTTCAAAGAAAAGTGAAGTTGAACATCCTCTGCAGGGAGGAGATTTTAGTCACCTACAACATGATTTGCAAGATATTTTGGAGAAGCGGCCTGGACATAGAGTCCAACTGTGTGAATGTTAACTATGTGCGAAATAGATTTGTTTTGATGACGTAGTACACAAGAAGGCCGCCCTTTTGCACACGAAATACACAATTTTGGAAAAACAAAGGGCTTTTTTATCAACATGCCTTGGTATTCATTGCATACCATATATGTGTACTTATACAGTAAGAATCTAAATGCATTCCCCTCCAAAAAATTTTTGACAACAAATATTACTGCTTGGTTACCTTAGAATTAATATGGTTTAGATTGCATAACGATAACGCCGTTGCTGTGGTGCTTAAATTCAGGTGGGAGCAACCTGGACAGTTCTGTGCGCCGTGGGTTACTGTCGACGATCTCACGCTTCAACAATGGAAGGACAAGTGGACTGTGGCCGTCACCCGTCTGAGGCAGGCCCAGATAACCACACAGTGAGGTCAAAGGTTACTGGGTCAGGTCAAGTGGAGTCAACCTGATTGTGGCCGTCACCCGACTAAGGCAGGCCCACATCATCACACAGTGAGGTCAAAGGGTACTGGGTCAGGCCAAGGGGTCAAACTGACCGTGGTCGTCACCCGACTGAGACAGTCTCACATCACCACACAGTGAGGCCAAAGTTTACGGGGTCAGGTCAAGTGGAGTCAACCGGACTGTGGCCGTCACCCGACTGAGTCAGGCTCACATCACCATACAGTGAGGCCAAAGTTTACTGGGTCAGGTCAATCAAGTGGAGTCAACCGGACTGTGGCCGTCACCCGACTGAGACAGTCTCACATCACCACACAGTGAGGCCAAAGTTTACTGGGTCAGGTCAAGTGGAGTCAACCGGACTGTGGCCGTCACCAGAGTGAGACAGGCTCACATCACCACACAGTGAGGCCAAAGTTTACTGGGTCAGGTCAATCAAGTGGAGTCAACCTGACGAAGGCCGTCGCTCTACTGAGTCAAGTCGCGATCACCGCACTGTGACAGGTCAAATATTACTGGGTCAGGTCAAGTGGAGTCTACCTGGTGATGAAACACGACTGGACTGTGCCCGTTACCTGACTGAGATAAGCCCAGATCACCACACAGTGAGGTCAAAGGTTACTGGATCAGGGCACCGTGGAATATACATCGCCTTACCTGCCGCTGCGTCAAGTCAAAGTCCAGGTTAAGTTAACCTCTGACCGCGAGGATGGCCTCGTCTTGCAAGCTTGTGAAGGTCACTCGAGAAGAGTCGTGAAGAGAAGCTTTATCACAAATCATTACCCAGAAGCAACTGTAATATATGGAATATCTATGCCCGTAAAATGATGTAACCAAGTAACCTGTTCACGAGACTAACGCCCCTTGTAGCTCGGTTCAATTTGCCAAGGTTTGCCACTGAAGACAGATCGCGCTTCAGTTGCATGAAAGCCACACCCAGGTCAAGAGCCCATGGAACCCATGACCTATTAGGTCAATGCTGTAAATCATCGCTTTAATACTCGGGAAATACCAAAATCCTCACACGTTTAATCCCAAAAGATGGTATGACGTTTGATTTTATATAAATTGTGTTGCAGACTTCAAAGGATTGCTTTGTTATCGTTGTATGAATTGAATACAGAACATGTTGAATCACACCGATTTATAGAACACTATTTTATCCTCCCGCACCCGCAATCATTTCGTGATTCTCCTCGTACCACTAATGTACACTCATCGTTCCAATATCGCGATTGGATAACTATCGAGATCCTTGAAGGATTCGCACTCACCTGTAACTTAATTCTTGAGACATTAATTACATTAAATAAAGTTTCTTCGTAAGAGTACGACGCCGACCGGGCACTCGCGATGGTGACTCCACGAAGAAATTTCGAAAGAAAAAACAATAACAGGTACGGTATGTACTTTTTTTGCGGTTTGAGAGGGTTCCGCAACCCCTCCCCCCCCCACCCCCCCACCCCCACACACACTTTCTTCCACACGAACACCCTTTCCCTATTTACTGCCATTCGTCCCTAGGGGGGGGGGTGCTTTGCTGGGGTTGGGGGGGTTCCGCGGTAAAGCCTCCCCCTTTTCACCGCAAAACTTCGCTCGGTCGGGGCAACTATACCGTAAAAATGCGCTCGGAGATTGTATTTTTTCGCGCCAACCCGCTCTATAGGGGTATCTATTTCATTATAAATGTCCGCTCTCCAGGAGTATCTTTTTTACATCACATTTATCCGCTTACTCAGGCATCAAGGCACCCGCGGAACCCCTCCACCAGATTTGTATAATAGTACCCCCCCCCCCCCCTTGGGATGCATTATGGCAGTTTGTGCCTTAATAATTCTTCAATTCTCTGATATTCGCGATATCACCTTTAATGTGTTTTTTTCGCCACCCGTTTTGAGCACTCATCATCTCGGAGATTCGATATTACTCCCCCCTAATTCTTGGAGATTCGCGATTTCCATCTCATAATAAGTTTCCCACCAACCTCTAGACTAGTGTGCAACAGGGGTTTGGAGGTGCTTCAAAAGTGGGGCTGTTGAAGCAGTCAAATAGCACATATATGAAATAATCAAATCAAATACTATGTGAATATTCATTTTTACAGCGACCAATAGAAACGAAGCATTTGTATGACCCCGGTTCACAGGTACTTTGCATATCAGGCCCACTTTAAAGCAATGTATCAAGAAACCAAGAAAAAAGTTCAATGATTTGTTTTTTTCTGTAGTTTAAATATTGTCTAAAAGTTTCTTGTTTTAATGCCATATCGCCTTTTGTCCACTGTCAAGTCTGAAAAGAATGGTAGCTTGTGAATGTCCGTGCAGGGACACAACCTGAGTCGGTTTACTAAGACGCGTATGAATACAACGCTATCGTCTGCTTGTAGAGTTTCGAAACATCGTTGCGGTCTTGAAACTTTCGAGCGTTCTGTTGACTTGTTTATGAACTTAACAGTTGACGTGCTTAAAAAGTAATTAGAGTTCAGTACTATGTAAAACAACCACAAGGTTTATAGAAAGGTTTGTTTAATATTTGTTGTTGATCATCGATGTCTGTCACTGCCACTACAGTGTCAGTGACACTGGCGTCTGCTGTTGACAGTGTTGTGTTCAGTTAGGCCAACGCCGCGTTTCAGAAATGCGAATGGTTCATTCAGAATAAGGATTTAGCCCTGAATCAGACTCAGAGTAAATCTATATAGCTATGAGCAGCGCCACAAAATTGGGCTGGGCCAAGTAAGTTGGTGAGTTTTACTCTTGCATGGTAGATCTTAGCCCCAAGTCGCCCAATTCAAGGAATAGGGCCACAAATCCCTCCATGCTAATTTCTCACATGAAATATAAAACTTATGGCAAGAGGTTTCTCATTAATGGCAAGAGCTTGCTATAATAGTACACTACCTGTTTGTCCAGTAAGTTTAAACTAATTCATGATCTGAAGGTACAGAATAAGCAATTTTTCAACTTGAGCTGGTCTGATTTAGCAAAACGGAAGTCCTACCGCATTTTGAACCCAAAGTTCTAAACACCGAAAATGTGTTGCACACATGACAAGTACAAAATGTGTGGAATATTATGTCAGCACCCAAATTTCACAGAGGGAGTAAACTACCACTGTGAAAGATAATCAAACAAAAGGGTTGACTGAAAATGTTACAGATATATTTGAAGAGTGAACTTTTCTTTGTTTTTCTGACCAGGGAATTCAGGGCCCTCCACACCACATGAAGATGGTGTGGCTACATCCGTATTTTTCGGTGTTTGGTAATTCATGATGGCCGCGAGAGAGCGGGAAAAACTTCAGGAAAACGTGACAAAAGTAGAAATTAGGGGGTTATATCAGCAAGGTGTGCATCTTGAGCACCAGAATTAGATGAAGTTAGTTTTTGAGAAGCAATGTAATAAATTTGAATGCTGTAGCTTCTAACGGGAGTCAGTCGCCATCTTCTTTTTAAAATGTGTCCAAAATTTACATGGTCGGCAACGTGACTGTTTTCCCTAGAAAACGTCACACGGGACTAGGTAGATCTAGGCCAAACACTAAACTGCACACTGACCACTCGACTCGGTCTCGACACTGTCACTGACACTGCCACTGGTTCCGTGAAAAACATTAAATGAGCGCATTATGACACAAGCTATGAATCCCAAATGCTCACCGTAACTTCCCTAACTAGATCTAGGCCTAATATTTACTGGTGTCTTCGACTTTCGATCATTTTAAAATTGAGGGAGACTTATAAATATAAGTCTTATCCTAGCCCTAGTATGGTAAGGACGCGAGAAACCTAAAAAAACACAACGGTGGCACAGTTCTCTTCCGATCCTGAACTGAAGGCTGACCCACCATGTCCAAAGCCATCGACGGCGCGGTTCTCTCCCGGTCCCGACCCTCACCAAACCTACGACGACGCGGTCCTCTCCCGATCCCGACCCTCACCAAAGCCAACGTTGGCGCGGTCCTCTCCCAATCCCGACCCTCACCAAAGCCAACGTTGGCCCGGTCCTCTGCCGATCCCGACCCTCACCAAAGCCAACGATGGCGCGGTTCTCTCCTAATCACGACCCTCACCAAAGCCAACGACGGCGCGATCCTCTCCGGATCCATGTCATTGAATGGTGTTCATGCATTTATAGATTATGACATTCATGTGGCATGGTCTAACATCTTGATAACACTAAAGTACTTGTGAAGTCAATGGAATTTGAAGCCTTTTATCTGCACACAACATGAAAGGGCATTAATTGCACAAAGGCTAAATATAATGCGGTTGATGCATTATAGAGTGTTGCATGTGCTTTAACGGTGGTTCATATCCTGCTGACAGAGATGGCGAGCGCTGACAATGGGGGAGGTGTGCCTAACTCCGCCTCCCTCAGTGTCCCCCAACATGTGCCCCAGACAACCACGCGGAGACGTCGCAGCGTGGTGGTGGGAATGCAGGCCGCCACGGAGAGTATCAAGGAGAAACAGGTGCGGGGCATTCACTATTTTGTGTGGGTCTGTACATATCAATGCTCTTAAAAGATATGTGTTTTATTGCTTTTTGATTTCCTGTAATAATTAGCCTGAAAATTAGGATGGTATTTGAAAGTCTACTGCTTAAATATGTTATTAAGGATTTCGCTAGGTATGGGTTATTATAGGGTGATGACCCAGACTGACCTAGACCATACAGACGTAGCAGAGGTCGACATACCGTCATTGATGCAGACGCTGATATACATGATATATTCAGTGCTACCTTTACTAACTATTCCTTTCCGTTTCGAACTTAATGTCTCCGGTGCGTCATTTCTCTCGGACATACGCCACTGCGCTATAACTGGACGTCATGCACCCTGGTTGTTGACATCCGTTCGTCTGTGAAAGACGATGGATTCTCAGCTTTGTTTTGGTTTAGGTAATACGATTTGCTTCAGGGCATTGCGCTTATGACTGAATAATCCTATCTGTGACCGACCAAGCTTACCGCATTCGTCGCGTCGATGACCTGTCGTAAGGTCTTGGTTATTACTCACTTGACGCCTAGATTTGCGTTTCAAATCCAGCTTCTCAAACCAGAACCCATCGCGGTGGGCCATTCCCTCTCGCACGAGACGTGACCATCATCTCTTTTGGGATGCTAGATTCTCCCAGAAAATTCTAATCCCGATCCCTAAATGCCCCCCAATGCACTCTAAATGTTTTATGACTATAGACTAACTGAGGCGTCTGGTCAACGAGGTTCGTTCTCCCTAGTTTAAAACCATATGATTTGACACATATTTAGGCCCGAGCGCGAGACTCGAGGGAAAGCAGAAAGCGCCGACTTGGTGCCCTGCACAAGCACGTCCTGCTGGTCGTCGCCAACCACGTGCAGCTCGACGTGGCTGCAGTGGAGGAGTTCGTACTCGACAGTGACAAGGTAACCTCTCGTTCAACATATTACGTGTGATCGCTTGCTATATATCTGTTCAGAAATAGTTAATTCTTACCTCATACAAATATTTTGACTTTGTATTGACGAAGAGCATTATGTAATAGTGCTAAAATCAATATTGATGAGGTAACTTGTCGTGGGTGTAATGTTATATTATAGACAACGTAAACTCATTGGATTGGTGTTACTTGTATCAGAATCTTCATCGTTCTTTGTGACTTGGATTCGTACATGATCATAATTTGAGATCTACATGCAGGAAAGGAGCTTAAAACGATTCTTCTTTTGATTAATTTCCAGCAAATGGATTTGTTTGACGACTTTTTTGCTAACGGAGGATCTCGTGCACTGAAATTTTACTACCAAGAATGTGATGTGCTTGGAATCGAAGGTATTACTTAGTGTCTTGTTATCCGTGCATGACTACTTCTGCCGGCAGGGTCAGTTCTCTGAATAAACCTGATTATGATGAGAAAATGTGGAAAATGTTAGGCACATATTTTTCCAAAATAATATTTGATTTCGTCATAAAGACGTTAAGACGATGGATTTGCAGCTTATGTTATAACATTGTAACTTAGTTATAGTTTTTCCCATTGATTTGGCGACACTATCGCATACAATGACTAAACAAGCCACATTGAGACTGGCATGCAGAGCTTGACACAGTTATCAAATACATCGATGTCCTGTCGCTTGGTCTAGGTTTGGCTAGGTCTCCTAGTCTGTGGTCCGGCTCATGTCGAATTTAGTGGTCGATGCTGAACATAATTGGCGTCTGAATGATAAGTCTTTCATGGCTTGATGTCCGGCCCTACAGATACTGGGCGTTCGATTCCTGGGGTGACGAAGGGAAGTAAAATGACGAAACTCTTCATCACCGACGGCAAATCCGAGCCTCTGAAAGGCCTTTGCATGTTCTTCACCAGAGCCTCGAACGAATCGGAAGTCCAAATACGCTCTGTCGGCGAGGTAAGTCTGTCCTGAACGTGACATTGTCTTAGCTTTCTCCTGTTGATAGTTGTTATTCAGGTGACCTATCTAGGTAACTATACTTCATTTTACCCCTTGACAAGTCCGCAATCCCCCGTAATTGTGAAGCATTCGAGACGCATTGGCATGAAACGGACGCTGTAGACATATATATCTAAAAATATCCCGATGTTTGATTCATTACCGTCAAGATATGTAACACTAGCGAGACAGCCGCTGGATTCACCATTCTTATAACAGGGATGAGGATACTCTTGTAATCTTGCTGACAAAATGATTGATGCTGGATTCTCTAGTAGATGTCGTGGCAATACCCACATATTCGAAAATGAGCTACATAATTAACTCGCCTTGAGTTAACCCCGTTGTGTTGTATCCACCGTCAGACATGGGTATTAGTTAACCCCGTTGTGTTGTATCCTCCGTGGGCCATGGGTATTAGTTAACCCCGTTGTGTTGTATCTACCGTGGGTCATGGGTATTAGTTAACTCCGTCGTGTTGTATCCACCGTGGACCATGGGTATTAGTTAACCCCGTTGTGTTGTATCTCCCGTGGGCCATGGGTATTAGTTAACCCCGTCGTGTTGTATCCTCCGTTGGTCATGGGTATTAGTTAACTCCGTCGTGTTGTATCCACCGTGGACCATGGGTATTAGTTAACCCCGTTGTGTTGTATCTACCGTGGGCCATGGGTATTAGTTAACCCCGTCGTGTTGTATCCTCCGTTGGTCATGGGTATTAGTTAACTCCGTCGTGTTGTATCCACCGTGGGCCATGGGTATTAGTTAACCCCGTCGTGTTGTATCCTCCGTTGGTCATGGGTATTAGTTAACTCCGTCGTGTTGTATCCACCGTGGACCATGGGTATTAGTTAACCCCGTTGTGTTGTATCTACCGTAGGCCATGGGTATTAGTTAACCCCGTTGTGTTGTATTCTCCGTTGGTCATGGGTATTAGTTAACCCCGTCGTGTTGTATCCACCGTGGGCCATGGGTATTAGTTAACCCCGTCGTGTTGTATCCACCGTGGGCCATGGGTATTAGTTAACTCCGTCGTGTTGTATCCACCGTGGACCATGGGTATTAGTTAACCCCGTCGTGTGGTATCCACCGTGGGCCATGGGTATTAGTTAACCCCGTCGTGTTGTATCCTCCGTGGACCATGGGTATTAGTTAACCCCGTCGTGTTGTATCCACCGTCAGACATGGGTATTAGTTAACCCCGTTGTGTTGTATCTACCGTGGGCCATGGGTATTAGTTAACCCCGTCGTGTTGTATCCACCGTGGGCCATGGGTATTAGTTAACCCCGTCGTGTTGTATCCACCGTGGGCCATGGGTATTAGTTAACCCCGTCGTGTTGTATCCACCGTGGGCCATGGGTATTAGTTAACTCCGTCGTGTTGTATCCTCCGTGGACCATGGGTATTAGTTAACTCCGTCGTGTTGTATCCACCGTGGGCCATGGGTATTAGTTAACTCCGTCGTGTTGTATCCTCCGTGGGCCATGGGTATTAGTTAACCCCGTTGTGTTGTATCCTCCGTGGACCATGGGTATTAGTTAACCCCGTTGTGTTGTATCTACCGTGAGCCATGGGTATTAGTTAACCCCGTTGTGTTGTATCCTCCGTGGGCCATGGGTATTAGTTAACCCCGTCGTGTTGTATCCACCGTGGACCATGGGTATTAGTTAACCCCGTTGTGTTGTATCTACCGTGGGTCATGGGTATTAGTTAACCCCGTTGTGTTGTATCTACCGTGGGCCATGGGTATTAGTTAACCCCGTCGTGTTGTATCCACCGTGGGCCATGGGTATTAGTTAACTCCGTCGTGTTGTATCCTCCGTGGACCATGGGTATTAGTTAAGCCCGTCGTGTTGTATCCACCGTGGGCCATGGGTATTAGTTAACTCCGTCGTGTTGTATCTCCCGTGGACCATGGGTATTAGTTAACCCCGTCGTGTTGTATCCTCCGTGGGCCATGGGTATTAGTTAACCCCGTCGTGTTGTATCCACCGTGGGCCATGGGTATTAGTTAACCCCGTTGTGTTGTATCCTCCGTGGGCCATGGGTATTAGTTAACCCCGTCGTGTTGTATCTCCCGTGGACCATGGGTATTAGTTAACCCCGTCGTGTTGTATCCACCGTGGGCCATGGGTATTAGTTAACCCCGTCGTGTTGTATCCTCCGTGGACCATGGGTATTAGTTAACCCCGTCGTGTTGTATCCTCCGTGGGCCATGGGTATTAGTTAACCCCGTCGTGTTGTATCCACCGTGGGCCATGGGTATTAGTTAACCCCGTTGTGTTGTATCCTCCGTGGGCCATGGGTATTAGTTAACCCCGTCGTGTTGTATCTCCCGTGGACCATGGGTATTAGTAAACCCCGTCGTGTTGTATCCACCGTGGGCCATGGGTATTAGTTAACCCCGTCGTGTTGTATCCACCGTGGGCCATGGGTATTAGTTAACCCCGTCGTGTTGTATCCTCCGTGGACCATGGGTATTAGTTAACCCCGTCGTGTTGTATCCTCCGTGGACCATGGGTATTAGTTAACCCCGTCGTGTTGTATCCACCGTCAGACATGGGTATTAGTTAACCCCGTTGTGTTGTATCTACCGTGGGCCATGGGTATTAGTTAACCCCGTCGTGTTGTATCCACCGTGGGCCATGGGTATTAGTTAACCCCGTCGTGTTGTATCCACCGTGGGCCATGGGTATTAGTTAACCCCGTCGTGTTGTATCCACCGTGGGCCATGGGTATTAGTTAACCCCGTCGTGTTGTATCCACCGTGGGCCATGGGTATTAGTTAACCCCGTCGTGTTGTATCCTCCGTGGACCATGGGTATTAGTTAACCCCGTCGTGTTGTATCCTCCGTGGACCATGGGTATTAGTTAACCCCGTCGTGTTGTATCTACCGTGGGCCATGGGTATTAGTTAACCCCGTCGTGTTGTATCCACCGTGGGCCATGGGTATTAGTTAACCCCGTCGTGTTGTATCCACCGTGGGCCATGGGTATTAGTTTACCCCGTCGTGTTGTATCCACCGTGGGCCATGGGTATTAGTTAACCCCGTCGTGTTGTATCCACCGTGGGCCATGGGTATTAGTTAACCCCGTCGTGTTGTATCCTCCGTGGACCATGGGTATTAGTTAACCCCGTCGTGTTGTATCCTCCGTGGACCATGGGTATTAGTTAACCCCGTCGTGTTGTATCCTCCGTGGACCATGGGTATTAGTTAACCCCGTCGTGGTGTATCCTCCGTGGACCATGGGTATTAGTTAACCCCGTCGTGTTGTATCCACCGTGGGCCATGGGTATTAGTTAACCCCGTCGTGTTGTATCTACCGTGGGCCATGGGTATTAGTTAACCCCGTCGTGTTGTATCCACCGTGGGCCATGGGTATTAGTTAACCCCGTCGTGTTGTATCCACCGTGGGCCATGGGTATTAGTTAACCCCGTCGTGTTGTATCCACCGTGGGCCATGGGTATTAGTTAACCCCGTCGTGTTGTATCCACCGTGGGCCATGGGTATTAGTTAACTCCGTCGTGTTGTATCCTCCGTGGACCATGGGTATTAGTTAACCCCGTTGTGTTGTATCCTCCGTGGGCCATGGGTATTAGTTAACCCCGTCGTGTTGTATCCACCGTGGGCCATGGGTATTAGTTAACCCCGTCGTGTTGTATCCACCGTGGGCCATGGGTATTAGTTAACCCCGTCGTGTTGTATCCTCCGTGGACCATGGGTATTAGTTAACCCCGTCGTGTTGTATCCACCGTCAGACATGGGTATTAGTTAACCCCGTTGTGTTGTATCTACCGTGGGCCATGGGTATTAGTTAACCCCGTCGTGTTGTATCCACCGTGGGCCATGGGTATTAGTTAACCCCGTCGTGTTGTATCCACCGTGGGCCATGGGTATTAGTTAACCCCGTCGTGTTGTATCCACCGTGGGCCATGGGTATTAGTTAACCCCGTCGTGTTGTATCCTCCGTGGACCGTGGGTATTAGTTAACCCCGTCGTGTTGTATCCACCGTCAGACATGGGTATTAGTTAACCCCGTTGTGTTGTATCTACCGTGGGCCATGGGTATTAGTTCACCCCGTCGTGTTGTATCCACCGTCAGACATGGGTATTAGTTAACCCCGTTGTGTTGTATCCACCGTGGGCCATGGGTATTAGTTAACCCCGTCGTGTTGTATCCACCGTGGGCCATGGGTATTAGTTAACCCCGTCGTGTTGTATCCACCGTGGGCCATGGGTATTAGTTAACCCCGTCGTGTTGTATCCACCGTGGGCCATGGGTATTAGTTAACCCCGTCGTGTTGTATCCACCGTGGGCCATGGGTATTAGTTAACCCCGTCGTGTTGTATCCACCGTGGACCATGGGTATTAGTTAACCCCGTCGTGTTGTATCCTCCGTGGACCATGGGTATTAGTTAACTCCGTCGTGTTGTATCCTCCGTGGACCATGGGTATTAGTTAACTCCGTCGTGTTGTATCCACCGTGGGCCATGGGTATTAGTTAACTCCGTCGTGTTGTATCCTCCGTGGGCCATGGGTATTAGTTAACCCCGTTGTGTTGTATCCTCCGTGGACCATGGGTATTAGTTAACTCCGTCGTGTTGTATCCACCGTGGGCCATGGGTATTAGTTAACTCCGTCGTGTTGTATCCTCCGTGGACCATGGGTATTAGTTAACTCCGTCGTGTTGTATCCACCGTGGGCCATGGGTATTAGTTAACTCCGTCGTGTTGTATCCTCCGTGGGCCATGGGTATTAGTTAACTCCGTCGTGTTGTATCCTCCGTTGGTCATGGGTATTAGTTAACCCCGTTGTGTTGTATCCTCCGTGGACCATGGGTATTAGTTAACCCCGTTGTGTTGTATCTACCGTGAGCCATGGGTATTAGTTAACCCCGTTGTGTTGCATCCTCCGTGGGCCATGGGTATTAGTTAACCCCGTCGTGTTGTATCCACCGTGGACCATGGGTATTAGTTAACCCCGTTGTGTTGTATCTACCGTGGGTCATGGGTATTAGTTAACCCCGTTGTGTTGTATCTACCGTGGGCCATGGGTATTAGTTAACCCCGTCGTGTTGTATCCACCGTGGACCATGGGTATTAGTTAAGCCCGTCGTGTTGTATCCACCGTGGGCCATGGGTATTAGTTAACCCCGTCGTGTTGTATCCACCGTGGGCCATGGGTATTAGTTAACCCCGTCGTGTTGTATCCACCGTGGGCCATGGGTATTAGTTAACCCCGTCGTGTTGTATCCACCGTGGGCCATGGGTATTAGTTAACCCCGTCGTGTTGTATCCACCGTGGACCATGGGTATTAGTTAACCCCGTTGTGTTGTATCTACCGTGGGCCATGGGTATTAGTTAACCCCGTCGTGTTGTATCCTCCGTTGGTCATGGGTATTAGTTAACCCCGTCGTGTTGTATCCACCGTGGACCATGGGTATTAGTTAACCCCGTCGTGTTGTATCCACCGTGGGCCATGGGTATTAGTTAACCCCGTCATGTTGTATCTCCCGTTGGCCATCGGTGTTTTCTTATCGGACATGTATATCGATCTGGTCCAAGTGGATCACCTCCTTATCGATGAGTGCGTTGGGTAAGATGTGTTCACAGCATGTCTGAATTGTAAACAAGTACAATGGTACCACACATCTAGCGCTCTTACGCCCAATTAACAGGTTGGTTCATTGACTCCGTCCATCGTTATTTGTAATTAGGAGAGATGATGTGAACTATAATTGCGACTGTTGACGCCTTCCAGCTTGTTGAGTTTGGCGTGTTGGACGTGAAGAAGTGTCTGCTGAGTGGCATTGAGACCCACATGACCAAAGTGTTTATCCCGGCGCTGAAAGCCATGGAGAGCTGGGGCGACCTCAACAAGTGTCCGCATGGCAAACATACCTGTAGGTCCTTCCTGGACAGCTGCGACACCTTTGTCTGCTCCATCAGTAGTAAGTGATGCTTACTTGTTACTTAATTAGAAGTGGGGGGGGGGGGGTACCGCTTGTGAACAGCGAATCCCCATCGTGAATCGAGAATTAGGCAGAGTAATGTCGAATCTCCAAGATAAGGACTGATTAAGATTGAGTGCGATAAAATAAAAACCTTAAAGTTGCATGTGGAGCTCTTGGCCTTGCCCGGGATATCAATTTACCACAAATTTTCATTTCAGTGGTAAACGTCATCAGTTTTATGTGCTTCGCGATGTTTTGTTATAAGTAGCAGTGCCGCGACAGAGTGCTGTGGTGTCGCGGGATAGACACGTTTGCCACACCACAGCCGAAACAGCGAGGTTTATCAGGTTTCTGAATTTATGGAATGGAACAATCGAGTTTTCTGCAAATTTTGATAAAAATTTCGCCTGGGCTTAGTTTTGGCGGGAAAGAACTCGACATGCAACTTTAAATCGCGAATATCGAGGAATTCACAGACTGCTATATCCCATTGCGGTAAATAGGGAAAGGGTTTTCGCGTTGAACCAGGAATTGTATACGGGTAGCGATCCCCAGAAATTGCCGACAGCTTATCGCGAATCTCTAAGAGTTCCTAGATGCCAATCGCGGAGATAGGAAAAGGTACCCCCCCCCCCCCCCCACTTTTTCTATAATTAGTAGGCGATTTAGAGGGGCAATAATGGGACGTTTCTTTGGTCGGCGTTTTATCAGTTAAGAACGGTATTGAGTTTTCATATGGCATCAGTGGAAAGGGTCAGGGTAGGGATAACGTAAGTTATTGACTACGAGATGGTGACCGAAAATGCAACTACATCCATCTTGGTGTTGCACGTTATAGGATTCTATTGACATTTTCTTTAACGTCATACACAATATTGGTACAGAAACACTAGTCTATAACCATCCCGATTGTAAATTGTTTCACACTGGTACGTTTAGGGCCTTAGATAAGCGCACTTCAATATCTTCGCTGCTTGCCTGTAATATATCCTAATTAATACGTTGATGACCTATAAGCGTTGTCTCGACAGGTGCCAAGGTGTGCGCTGGTGGGGTCGTCCGGCTGCAGCAATGTGAAAGCTTCGACCTCAAGCTGATCAACACGGCTCAGGATTGCATTAACTACGCTTCCAACACAGAGGTCCTCTCGGCGCTTGATGAATTGGCTGGAGTCTGGTGCAAGCAAATAGAACAGGTAAGGTTGGACCTGCCACAGTGATCCAGGGCCTCAGTGGGTATGACGCATTAAAGTGTTCGTGCACGATTTTTTTAGCTATAGAGTTAACTTCTTTAGGGCAGATAAACAAATAAGAATTGTTTTAATGTGAGTTTACAGTTTTTAATCCACTGTATCATTATAGACGCGTTCGTCAAAGTAGCAAAAGGGAGGTCCAGAGGGTTTTTTTCTAGGAGCATTGCGTCTGAGCGTGATTTAGAAATTACGCAAGGATGTCACAGGATTGACAGGTGAGCTCTGTTGTCGAGGGCGTTTCTTGTTCTCATGGTTGAGTTCTAGCCAGTGAGCAGATAGAATCTCAATGTAAAAACACATGCGTTTGCCTTTGACGTCACTTTCCTCGCTCCCAGAATTTAAATTGGTAGGTGCGAAAACAAGTGGAAAAAGTATTCCCTTCTACTATTTTGGGGGCGTTATAGCTCGATAATATCAACGTTGAAACACAGAAAATTAATATGAGCTAAAATTGTTTTGGTGTGACACCAACTTTTTCAAGAAACGTTGCATCTGTCTGAGATTTTGATACCGTTTTCAGGTTTGAGGCGTAGCATGCCGTCATGTCATGTATATATCTGCATGGGACGTGTTTTGTAGTGTTATCCTGAACCGCCTTACATTTTATACTGTGGTTAGCCTCATTGATATATAAATCTACTGTTCCGGGGTCAATGGGGGTGGCCGTCTCAGGCATATATGTGTTTTTTTCCTTACGTCGGTGCTCTTTTCGCGCCAGTTACTTACATACGTTATTAAAGAAAAGTTGGGACGACGGGATCCCTCCAAAACTCCCACCCGAACCCACGCGGGGCCAAACAGCACGTGGATCGATGGTTTAAGCCCCGCTGTGGCCATGTCTGTGCGGTCGCAGGATAAAGATCCCATGTCCTTCTTCTCTACTCTCCCTTCCTTCTCCCATTGACGCGATGTGACCAAAAGTGGGTAAAGCATCCTGAATATACAACCAACCAACCCCACGCACCGCGGTCGCCTTTTGAAGTAGTCAAGATCAAGCCGCTTGCTTGTCTCCATCCCCCACCGCTTCCTCATCCTTCCAACCACACTCCGCCACCCCGCCACTCCCCTCCTGCCACCCAATAACCATACAGATGTGCAAATCGGTGTGTGCGTCGACTGTGATTCTGACGCCATTGTCCCTGCCAGGTACTTGCCGAGAGTGACCAGATGCGGAAGGAAGCCGACGACACGGGACCCATGGCGGAGTTGGACCACTGGCGCCAGCTCACCGCCAAGTTCAACTCCCTCCTCGAGCAGATCAAGGGGCACGACTGCAAGATGGTCATCAGCGTCCTCAACGTGGCCAAGTCCAAGATCCTTAAGGTGACACTGAGGAGCAGGCGCGCTCACCTCCGTTGGTCGGCAGCCCTATGTATAATATACCCAACTTACCCAACAGGGTGTATTAAACATAGGGCCGCCGTGTGCTGACTGACATAGCACTGATTGTGACCAACGGAGGTGGGCGCTCGTGCTGACGAGTGCGGTCACCAGGTCCCTGTCATCTTGATGGTCTGATAGATCGGTCGTTATTCCAAGTAAGGGCGAACCATCCTCTCACCATGGTTCCCGTATTACTGACACCTACCACTAACTACAATAATTCATTTGGAAGATGGACCGATAAATCGATGATCCATTCATTTAAGCAATCGAGTTCGCTGACCCCGGCGTGGAAGAAGAACGATGTTAATACACAAATAATTGTGTTGTTTGATGAAGCGTAATTCCATGCAAATGTGTCAAAAACTGTTCCTGCGTTTTTAGATGTTTATGACGTAATTGCTATGAGGCTACATACAGCAAGTCGGTGCGCGTTACAGATGTGGAAGGAACTAGACGGCAAAGTGACGGACGCGGCCAATGAAGCCAAGGACAACTTGAAGTATCTCTACACGCTGGAGAAATTCTGCGAGCCTCTTTACAGCGCCGATCCCGTAAGGCCTCCCACACGGAACATAAGCCATGTCTGTAGTTTTGAGGAAACGAATAGCAAGGAACCTTCCAAATTATTTGATCGATATTACTCTTATACATTTTAGGTCATTCTAATCTCCCATTGATAGCTCCTATTCTTTTATTTTTGTTCGTATGATAGTTGCTGTACTACCTTGTTGCATGTCGATTTTAAGGCACCCCAATGTCGCGTTGTCGATTTTAAAAAATGGCCATGTCAAAAAAGGCCCTCTACCTGTGTTATTTCATGTTTTCAGTATTTCCTATCTACTGGTTAGATATATGTAGTTGCAGGGATAACAAAACAGTGTAAGCATGTTTTGTCTTCATTTAGCTTGGAATGTCAGAGGCTATCCCAAGTCTGATTAACACCATTCGGATGATTCACAGCATCTCGAGGTACTACAACACTTCAGAGAGAATGACCTCACTCTTTATCAAGGTATGCGTGTCTCTGATATTTTGAAAGAGCTCAGTAATTTAACGCTCATGTGGTGATAACTTTCCCCATGGTTCATTTACGTATCCGGTATGTAGAGAATCAAACAGATCGATCTAAAAAGAGGTAAATGTGGCAGCAATAAGTGGAACATATATTGATTGCTAATCCTTATTTACATAGCACATATTCACTTTTCTTTTTACATATTTCAGCATATACATTTAAATCATTGTGTAATGTGTGCTATGCATATTCAGAGTACTGAACATATTCGTGTCGACAATCCTCGATACAAAACAACTACAGAAATGTATGCCACAAAGATATTTCCTGATTTTTGCCTCTAGGTTATTAATAGTCATGGAATATTCCCTTATTCCGGCTTATGCAATGCCAGAACTAAAATGGCTACAAAATTGTTATATATGCTGACATGCAGAATGTTCAAGCTGCAATAGTGCTACATATATATTACATTATATATGTACATCATCAGCACAAAAAAACATCACATATCACATCGTACATAAACAATAAAAAGACTTACAATAAAACGCCAGCAATAACCCGGTCGCGCACTGCAAAAAAAACCCTGAAGTTTTCCCGCCTGACCCGTCATCCTTTATGTACACGGTTACCTAGGTGACGAATCAGATGGTGAAGGCGTGCAAGTCTTACATCACTGAAGACGGCATGACGCGCGTGTGGGATCTGCCGCGGCCCCTCGTCATAGGCCGCATGAGACACTGCATCAAGCTCTACGAACTGTACCAAGTGGCCTTCCAAAACGTCAAAAGGGCCATCGATGAAAACCCGAATGAAAAACCTTTCGAATTCTCCGAAATGTACATCTTCGGCAAGTTCGATGCCTTTTGCAAAAGACTGGAAAAGGTACGGTTTGTCCTTATCATGCCATTTGCTTGCAATGAGTCTAATTATCTTATTTGTTTAGTGGCACACTCTGACATTAGTGTCTTTTGAACTCAGTTTTAGATAATCTTAGTATAGTATGGGTTCAAGAGGTAATTTAATTAAGTCATTGCTTGTTTTTTTTTTCCTTTTTACAATGTCACTTTCGTGTTAAGCTTACCTCATGACGATTGCAGTGCATTCCACTTAATGAAAATCCGTCTTACCGTATCCTTTTAAAATTGATTTTAGGTATGAGCCACTTGTTTAGTTTTTTTGTTTTATCTTCAAACAGATAATCAGTATTCTGAACACGATCGAAGACTACTCCAGTCTACACTACTCATGCATTGAAGGTATCGACGCGATAGTCGCAAAGTTTCTGCATGTGTACAACGCTGTTAAGAAGAAGGCATACGACGTCTTAGATCACAGGAAGCTTGATTTTGACAACGATTTCGAAAATTTCAAGAGGAGTATTGTAGATCTCGAGGTGCGTGAAGCTTACTTCAATTGGAATCAACATCACTGCATGTATCAACTCGGACATTTAATATTTCCACAATAATTAGTTTTGCGATATCTAACCAAACCACGTGATTGCATAGCTCATAGTATAGCGGCTTAATTATTTTGTTATCCTACTTTTGCTAATGGTCTATTCTGGTTCTCTAGGGTAATCTGCAATCCTTCATGGAAAGCAGCTTTGAAAAAGCAACTTCCATCATTCTGGCATTGAAGTTGTTGCAAAGGTTAGCGCTCTCTGAAAACGTTCTTGCCTGGTAAGGTGGATGATCTTGTATTATCGCTAGTAAGGGGTGCACCCAGGCTTCGCTATTGCGTAACTACCTAGGTAACAGTAAGCATCACAATTAATTCCGCATTGATTTCAGTTCGAGTTAATATTATTAACGACCGACAAAGAGCTAAAATATTTTTATAACAAAGACCTAGACATAAATTCCATCTGATTTCTACCTACAGATTCAAAGAACTTAATATCCCGAGTCTGGGTATCAAGGAGAAGTTAAGAGGACTTCTGATTCAATTTGGTCAGGAGATCGAGGAGATCAAAAGGGTACAGCGCTTCACATATGGCCAACGTGTATCCACCACGCTAAGAAATGGTTCTTGCAAATCGCAAGGTTCACGTTAATATTAAGACGAGTGGTTTACATTTAACATTTGTGTCCAGAAACGTTTTCGCTCAAGTTTATGAGGGGAACCAACTGCGCGATAACAGTGAGGGCGAAATTGGGTAAAGCAGCTTTTACATGTGACTCATGTGTGACTTTGGATTTATATATTGGCGGATACAGATGTTGCCATGGTGGTCTTGTATCTTCTGTCCCGCTAGCTGTATACAAGATGCCGCGACGACCCGCCTGTCCCCAGGGACATGCCTCCCGTGTCAGGAAAGATTGCCTGGGCCAGACAGCTGGCCAGGAAGATACAAGAGCCTATGGACATATTTGCCGTATGTATGGTGACACGTGTCCTTGTTTACTTCATTTGAATGGAATATACAAGCGCTACATACTGTTTAAAAGAATCTTCACAGGCCCAGATGTCTTTTGTCTTCATAACCGATTAGAGCTAGTGATAGCTATTAGCGAATGTAGGTAATAACACACGACTGGCAGTCGTCACATGTATTTAGTACGGTCATCTTTGTCCCAAGGTTACTTATTCCCACACATTATACCGAAGAAAATATCATTGTATATTTTCTATTTCTAAATTTGGGAATCAAATGTCCTCTAAATGAAATCCGGCGTTACTAAATATGATCTTTCTCCATTGCTAGTGAACCCTAATAATTCCATATTATCAAAAATGTTTTAAACAAATCTGATTTCAACTATATTAAACTATATTGACGCTCAGTGGCACTTGTGATAAAGTATATCGATACCTTTTAAATACCGACGTCAAATAAAGCACTATCTTACTTATCGTATCGTAAATTCGTTACATGAAAGTCAGTAATCATTGTATTTGCGCGCCTATACATGTTCCAGGAACATCCGGATGTGCTGAAAGGTCCCGAAGCCAGACGGGTCATCAGGAGCTACAACCAGGTTGCCCGTGTCCTGGTGGAGTTTGAGATGCTCTACCACCAGGCCTGGATTCAATCAGATCACTATGTCAAGGATGGTTAGTAATATAAGTAACATCATAGTTGCATAAGAGAATTAAATAATAAAAAATCTAGTCAAATCTGCAAAGTACTAACTAAGGATACTGTACGTGAAGTTTACTGGAAAAACTGCCAGTGATATACACCAACCCGTTTCATGCTTCGACCGGTTAACTCCTCTTCCTCAATTAGATTACATATAAACTCTAGTAGGACCCGCACTTGTCCACTCTTAATTTCGGATGTTATACTTGTGCACAGTAAAAAGTACAATCGCTGTATTTACCTGGCATCTTATTGACCGTTGCTTTAGACGCGAAAATATCAAACCGCCTATGGTGCGCCGTAGCGGAATTATTACACAACCCTTAAATTATGGCCAACCATTTGTTACAAAACTATGTGACTGTTACGATACATTTAGCATTTTAAGTCTGTCGAATATTCTTTACAAAATCTTTATAAAATGTCGTCGCCGTAGGTAGTTACTTTCCGCATTGTACTCGAGAAGGACCCAAGCATGAAATTTGGCCTTTATAATTATTTTATAATAAACCTCCAGCACTCCAGGTGCCTTTATTGGTACGTCACCCGGACACAAAGATCCTGCTGGTGAACTTTGACCCGCTGATCATCCAGGTGGTTCGGGAGGCTGAGTGTATGCGTAAGCTGGGCATAGAAGTGCCAGACTGCGCGCTGGTGCTCAGCCACTCCCAGGGCACCATCAAGAGCAACTATGACCGACTGCACGTGAGTCACCCGCTCATGCATACTCACTGTGTACTGTACTGGCTGATGCTCTTACCATCATAAAATAGGCTAACGACCAAAATGTTAAGCCCGATAATAATGTCAATGGCTTCTGTAATTTCCTGGTTAGTTATGAGCTGTAAGTTCTGTCTCACGCCTTATACAATGTCATCGCACCATAATATATATATGTATATATATATATATAATATATAAGATATTACTTTCTTATTTGTCTACACAGATGCTTCTGAAAGAGAATGCAGCCATTCGGTCAAATATTCCACCTATTTTTCTGCCTCTGATGACGCCCATGCTAAAGAAGGTAAAACGAGCGATGACTCTAAAATTGTCAGAGCTGTAGATATATAGTATGTCACGCCTTGTAAAGAAAAAAAAATTACGCCAAACATTTAAAACATACTCAAAAATGTTATTTGTAAAGCTCGATAATAATAAAAATGTAGAGCTTTGGCCTAAGACTGATCAAAGTAAGAACATTTTTAATGTGAAACACCCGACCCATATTTGTGGCAGGTTGACAAGGCACTGTATCCCGGACTCGTCTCTCTCACCTGGACATCCATGAACCTCGAGTCATATTTTGCAAGCATCAAGTTGGCTTTGGGAGGACTCGACCTGTTGATTAAACAGGTAACATAATATTATATTTAAAGAGACATGAGTGTTTTACCTTTTGAACTTCATTATGAGTTGCTTCTAGATTAGCTATTAAGTTGGTCTATCATGGGCGATTAATGATGCCAGCTATCTCCCGTTACCCCCCGCCCCTCCCCCTCTTCTCTCTTCTCGATTCCCATTACCAATGCCAGTATATAACCTTCGTTATATTATGTTCTATATTTATCATGTTTCCGACCATATCTCCTTCAAACACCTTTCACTTGTTTGCATGGCGTTAAGCATTTCTATGTTGACAAGTTGGAGCCACGTCAGTTGTGTTTTGATGACCATATCTAAGGAACACATCTTTTACCTGTTGTTTGCATGGCGTTCTTCATTTATATGTTGACAAGTTGAAGCCACGTGAGATGTGTTTTGATGACAGATATTGGACATCAAGTGCACGAGGATTGACGAGGCACTGAAGGACATCAGCGAGTCGATGCTGTGTGATCTGCCCGAGAAGGCGCCGTGGTCCATTGACGAGTTCTCCCATAAGACCACGGTCAGAATCTTGTGGTAGCGTGCCATATATCGTTTAGTGATATAATAGTAAATATATCATTTGTGATATATCGATTAGCAGTTCATTCGTATCTTAATTATTACACACAGTTGTAATATATTATTGACTGTTAACGTTTTTTGAGTAAATATCATCTATTTCACGAGTGTTCAAACAAATGCTTGCACATGTGAGTAAAAGCCTGTTTCTAACACGTGCCTGATCCAGTTTCCGTACTGATGCTTATGCGGGTAAAAGAAAGTGAAAGTACAATAAGCATGATTGCCAATATCATGTTATTTCACAAGTATATAATGTTGATGTCTTCTACAATCACAGATGCATTCAATCCTCTTTCAGGGTATAACACCTTCTGCTAGATCTCTCATAATGATGTTTATATGTTGTTTTATTAATAACATTTTCCTGGTGATATATATGAGCTTTCAGCCACAGACATCTACAATGAACGAACAGATTGGTTCATATCTCACGTTTGATTTTACCGCTTTGTGTGATGTGTGATTTCAGGTCCATTGTGCAAGGTGCAGCCAAAGTCTAGACGCTATGAGTAGGAAGGTGGAAGATGCAGTACAGGAGCTCATTGGCATCTTCAAGAAGCGAGCCCAACTGGAACAGGCCAGTGAAAAGAATGCCATCAGTAACAGCAGCGAACCAGGTACCACCACTTATAAAGGTAGCCTCAGCTATAGTGTAACTGCGGATTAATGGTAAAACACATGTGGTACCAGCAATAGAGGTGACACCAGTAATACAGACAACACCAATAAAGGACATCAGTTACATCCAGTTATAAATGGTGACCCCTGGCAGCACAATGACGAAAGCCAGCACAACACGCAGCCCTAATAACGCCAGTTATAACGGTGATCCAAATGGTAGAGCTCTCCGCCGTAATAACGTGATATTCTATCCGATATGTAGTTAGGTTGTCTCAGACACACAATGCATGCCTAATAACCACATTGTTTCACCCATCAGGCCTTCTCAATCTATGCACAGCATGTTACACTACATAATTCTGAATTATGTACGACAATCGATGTGTCGTTATGTACGACAATCGATGTGTCTTTGTGTAGGACAATCGATGTGTCGTTATGTACGACAATCGATGTGTCGTTATGTACGACAATCGATGTGTCTTTGTGTAGGACAATCGATGTGTCGTTATGTACGACAATCGATGTGTCTTTGTGTAGGACAATCGATGTGTCGTTATGTACGACAATCGATGTGTCGTTATGTACGACAATCGATGTGTCTTTGTGTAGGACAATCGATGTGTCGTTATGTACGACAATCGATGTGTCGTTGTGTACGACAATCGTTGTGTCTGTTATTTGGACATATGATTTAATCGTTTTGTCCGTGGAGTGGAGGCAGACATGCATAAAGAACAACAATGACACATTAAACGTTTACCTGCCCCTTTCCCCCACCCAGCCTCGGCGGAGGAGGGTTGCGCCACAGACGCGGACGGTGCCACGATACCAGTAGACGGCGTCCCGTCTGAAGTGAGTGGAGGGGAGCAGACCAGCAGCGTGGTGGCTCGCGTGGCGTTCAGCGGGGAGACCCCTCAGGTGGTCAGCGAGGCCGAGCAGTGGCTCAACGAGGAGTGCGCCGAGCTCCTCAACCACTTCAACCACAAGTGTGTGGAGGCCATCCTCAGAGCCACCAGACTCTCACTGGACCTCATCAGGAAGCAAGTCTTCTTCCAGGCGTATGTTGAACCCGAACCCTTCCTTCCAGTTTAGCAGCGCGATACATGTATTTATGGATAAAGGTGTTTCTTTTGCACCGTCA
Source organism: Arenicola marina (assembly GCA_964019135.1). NCBI lineage: Eukaryota > Metazoa > Annelida > Polychaeta > Arenicolidae > Arenicola > Arenicola marina. Next base: position 8,336,096 of record OZ025250.1, read on the forward strand.
TCGTTTTTCTTATCAGGGGATACGAAAATCCGATGTTTTGTTCTTTATTAAGAAGTAAGCTTACTTTTAATCTTATAATATATCCACAGAAATCCGCAAGATTCGATACTTCTTTTCAAATACATAATAAATATTCAGGGTTGACCTAGAAATATTTTACTTTTTAACTCTGCAAAACGTTTATGTATTGTATTCTATTCTATTCAGACAAATCGGTCGCCGTGGAGCCGGGACATACGACGAGTCGGGATCAGTCTCCAAGGCCAACAAACTGCCCTTCTTCAAAGTCGACATGAACCTGGCCTTGCCCAACATCGTAATACTCCATATTGGATAATGCATAACTGAACCGTAACTTATTCCTTGAGATATTGGTAAAAATAATTCTCGTCACCTGGTCATGACATATGAGTGAAGCCCGTCTTGACATCTAGCCTAAATTTTGTTCGTAAATTGTTTTTGTTATATGTCATGATCATGTTTCACTGTACTATTTGGAGGTAACATTAATTGGTTCTTTTTGGATGTGCTTACGTGAAAAATGCTATAGACTCTACTTGAACTCGTTGATGAGTTTCCATACTTTTCTTATAATAATGTTTATTGTCCAAAGGTATGCATCGCAAGTAAACAAACAAATATTACATAGACAACAGCAGAAGCCGAAGCTTATATGCTAATGTAAAATAAAACTTCACAACTGGATCTATACAGACAAAAATAGAAAAAAAAATAAAAATATGCCAAATATGTTACACTTGTAAGGCACCAGAGTGAATCGGGACAGTGAATACGGTATTGCATATTCAAATCCATATTTCTTCAAGGATTAAAGTTACTATTTCAACAAAATTAAATAAACGAACCGGCAAGGCCGCCTGAAATAATACTCAGATAAGCCTTAGAATAACGTATGACGTGTGAGGATTTTCATTTAACGAGTGCCTACCAAGGAGAAGACCACTTGTTCAGCCTAAAAAAACAAAATGTTTTCCCTATTGCGAATTAAGAAAACTGCCGCTAGAGACTGATGGTGTGTTTAAATTAGCCCGTATATGAGCTCTTGAAACCTTCCCTGCCAACATTTTGCGTCCTCTATTTTACTTTGTTGATAAAGTAACTTGAAAAAAAAAAGCATTACATACACAAAAGTATGCTTGAGGCCATACTTACGTCTCATGCCTGCTGACGCGATGTAGTTTTGTAATGTATTTACAAACCATACTACCTTAACATTAACCTCTTGATAAACGTAAAGCTCAGTTTTGGCCAATTTAGGCTTCGAAAGAGTGCCACAATTTCTTGAGAGCCCCTACTATAGTTGATGACCCTCACCCCCCACAGGTGATGCAGCCCAGCCTGGACGACATTCAGCAGGCACTAAACAAGGCCACACAACACGTGCTGGAGGTCAGTCGGGGCATCGCTCAGTGGGGCCAGAACAGGTTCAGAGAGGCCACGGAGTCCGAAGTCTTCGCCAAGGGAAAGGGTCACCACCATCACACTGAACACGACACAGGTGAACATTATTTCTTGACTTTACATTGTCTATTGTGACCTCGTTTGCTTTATTATCTTATATCGAGAGAGCATTATATGGGTCGCATGGTTCCATTAATAAAGCGATAATGATATTATCAGTTTGCTAAATTTACTAATGCAACACAGGCATCAGAACAAAAGTTTACTCATCCATGGTAACCATTGATTTGCATCTGTACCTTTTAACAGCAACATATGTTAATTTTGCGAAATATCATCATTGAATGAGGCTGCACATATCGCAACATTCCTCATCTAGAACTTAAATATTTTAGAATATCAATATTATTATCATATTAATATAGAATTGTATACGTTATTAAGGCCTTACCTTCCGGTTAAAAGGGATAATACGGCAGCAATTTTCAAATTTTTACTTTGTCTTTAGCATGCCTTTTTATTTATTTCGGACTTTTGCACTCATCCAATGAGGACCGAGGAAGTACATAATTTTAAAATATTCCCAAATTTCACAGAGGCATATAAATGCTGCAGCGCAAGTAGTTTAAACATGTTGTTGATTTGCACCAGCCGTAGAGCTGGTGGCGGTGCCTCCCCAGGAGCTGAAGAACTACTACAAGAGTATCGCCGACCACAAGGACGTCTCGAAGATAGTCATGATGCTCAGCTCAGCCGTCAACTCGTTCCGCTCGGACACTGCGGCCGTTCTGCAGCAGTACACGGGCTACCACTTCCTCTGGGAGGAGGACCGTGACAAGGCCGTGCAGGTTGGTGTCTCTAGCTTGTCAGGGGGGTTGGTGTTAATTTTATCAAGCATAATGTTACAATTAAGGCCCTGCCGACGGGTATTTTTATTTTCATGCCAAATTTTGTATATAGTTATTTCTTCACCAGATAGCGCCACAGATATGTTTTACATTTAATCAATGATGTAACCCTCCTTTTTTCAAGGAATTCACTGCAACGGATCCCATCTTGTCAGAATTCAAGGCTGAAATTCTGAAGTTTGAATCGATTGCTGAAGAAATTGGAGAAATACCGGACACCATCACAGTTGGTGCCATTGAACTGTCCACGGGTGAGTGTCAACTAGAATAGCAACCAGTCAAGTTATCCAGCAAATGAAACTTGTTTGGTGCACTTTTACTTTGCGGTTTGTATAAGGTGTCTGTGCACCCTGTACAAACTATAAGAGTTAGTCCCAACCTCACTTTGAAGTTTTTAATCGCAGTCCCCGCTGGTCTGCTTGTCATATAGTACGTCTGTAAAACAAGCGATATACTTGATTTTTTTGATAAGTAATTGATGATGCCATATTAAGTTCGGCATACATTATTATAACCTTATTATCCATCTCCATCCACCTGTGCAGACCCGATGAAGAGGTCGCTCCAGGTGGAGGTTCAAGCCTGGAAGACTCTGTTCGGCCGACACCTGAACCTGAAGTACAAGTCGATGATGGAGAACATCGTGGAGTTCCAAGAGGATTACATGCACCGCCTGAGTCGACCCATCAAGGACCTGGAGGACGTGCGTCAGTCCATGGCCGCCCTGGAGGACATCAAGCGCAAGCAGATAGAGATCGACATGTCCCTGGGGCCAATCGAGGTCAGTGCTGGGAGTGGAGGGGTTTATATTGTTACTGAATAGTTGTTTCATGACCTACCTGTAGACAGAGATCGACATATCCCTCGGACCAATCGAAGCGCAAGCAGATAGAGATCGACATGTCCCTGGGGCCAATCGAGGTCAGTGCTGGGAGTGGAGGGGTTTATATTGTTACTGAATAGTTGTTTCATGACCTACCTGTGGTCTAGCAAGCAGACAGAGATCGACATATCCCTCGGGCCCATCGAAGTCAGTGCTGGGGTTGGAGTTTTTATATTGTCATTGAATGGTTGTTTCATGACCTACCTGTGGTCTAGCAAGCAGATAGAGATCGACATGTCCCTCGGACCCATCGAAGTCAGTGCTGAGAGTGGAGGGGTTTATATTGTCCTTGAATGGATGTGTCATGACGTTCCTGTCTTCTAGCAAGCAGACAGAGATCGACTTGTCCCTCGGGCCTATCGAGGTCAGTGCTGAGAGTGGAGGGTTTTATATTGTCATTGAATGGTTGTGTCATGACCTTCCTGTCTTCTAGCAAGCAGACAGTGATCGACTTGTCCCTCGGGCCCATCGAGGTCAGTGCTGGAAGTGGAGGGGTTTATATTCTCATTGAATGGTTGTTTCATGACCTACCTGTGGTCTAGCAAGCAGGTAAAGACCAACATGTCTTTTGAGCGAATCGAGGTTCATGCATTTTTGTAATGTCTTGAATGGCTCTTTTTGTATTATGTCCCTGTCTCCACCGATGTTAATGTTAACGTCCGGTTCTGTAGCCTCACGTCGCTCCTGGGAGGGCTAGGAGATTTATAATCTGATATATGGCGGCGACGTGTAAATCCACGTTACCAAACAGCTGACATTTCTATTCAGTGGAACACAGAAATCGGCTTAAAGCATTTCGCGGCCGAAACATATATATAAAATACGAGCATAGATGACAACGCTAGAGCCTAATATACAACGACACGTGTCTTGTTATTACAGGAAGCATATAGCATGCTTCAAAAGTTTGGCTTACGACTGTCAAAAGAGGAAATGGATAAAGTGGACACTTTCAGATACGGATTTGAGAAGCTGCTGAGCCAGGCGGTAAGTGCACGCTCTTTGTAGTTAATTTTCTTATCTAAAAAAATCCACCCGTTTGCTCTCTTGAATTAGCCATCCTTGAGCCTCAAGATCTTTTTTTGCTCTGCACCTTTTAGAATGTCCCCATCGGATGGCATAATGTAGTTTATCATATTTTTGAGGCAGTTTGTCAAGAGAATTGCAATTCGGAGCACTATATATTCTAGCCCTGGTACATGCCTCTCTTACCACGCCCGTAAACGGAGCTAGGGTGAGAGCCATGCCGCTGACACGGCCGAAAACAAGAAATCGGCAGAAATCGCGGACCGGTGGCTCAAGTTGAAGTTCATAACAGAATAAATATACAGTGCCTACCCGACAATGTGCGCCACGACGTTCCTAAAGCTTTTTGGACTTTCGTCGCACTTTCGTTTCTTTGCTTGGTAATGTATTTTCTTGTAATCCAGACAATTTATTTTACCTCTCGCTTCGTTTTGAATGCTCCGCCGCTCGCCGGAAGTAAACAAACGCCGCCTGGCAGCGAGTGCTCACGCTAAGATTGTTTACTTCCGGCGAGCGGCGGAGCATTCAAAACGAAGCGAGAGGTGAAATAAATTGTCTGGATTACAAGAAAATACATTACCAAGCAAAGAAACGAAAGTGCGACGAAAGTCCAAAAAGCTTTAGGAACGTCGTGGCGCACATTGTCGGGTAGGCACTGTATATTTATTCTGTTATGAACTTCAACTTGAGCCACCGGTCCGCGATTTTTGCCGATTTCTTGTTTTCGGCCGTGTCAGCGCCATGGCTCTCACCCTAGCTCCGTTTACGGGCGTGGTAAGAGAGGCATGTACCAGGGCTATATATATTCATGCTTAGATTATGCACGTCAATCGATTTTCTGCACAGATCACGATCCAAGACGAGTTGGTAGAAATTCAACCCAAGTTCAAGTGTGAGCTTCTCACTTCTGTCGAACAATTTCACAAGGACACGCACGACTTCGACGGGGACTACAACGAGGTACGTAACTAAATATTTCTATACTGCAACCACATAAATTGCAGTATAAGCATGTGTATGAGTGTATGGAAGGGCGGCATTCGGTTCACGATAAAGACACCATGCAGCGAGCAGCGGACATATACATGTAAAAATCACGACTGACTGTGTTACGAGCCATGCACCCACGTTGATGACTGTTTTTATTGGGTTTAGTGTAATGGTAATCACTAGACGCGGAGTACATCTACGACAATATCGACGTCAAATATGTGCCTTTTGCCACCTTTTCAGACTGGCCCCATGGTAGACGGCATAGCTCCACAGGAGGCTAGCGACCGCCTCAATGTATTCCAAGTAAGGCAACGTATCTTATGTTTAATAAGTAAAGACAAAAACGATGTGCAGCAAATCATTATTAACTAATGCTGGTGAAGTACTAATTGATTTATTAAAATAAATGAACTATTAATTTATTAAATTAGCATAAATGAGCCATTGATTTAGTAGCATAAATGAACCATTGATTTACTAGCATAAATGAGCAATTGATCCATTAGAATAAATGAACCGATTAATGAGAATAAATGAACAATTGATTAATTAGAATAAATGAACAACTGATTATTAGAATAAATGAACAACTACCCGGTAATTATTAAAATAAATGAACAGTTGATTGTTAGAAATATATGAACAACTGATTCATTACAATAAATGGACAAGTGATTTATTACAAGAAATTAGCAACTGATTCATTAGAACAAATGAGCAATTGATTTGAACTCCTGGAAAGGGAAAGCGTTCTGGTTTCCTCATGCCAACATTCGACGTTTATTCCCCTTTTCATTCATAATCTATACACATTTTATACGTGTTGCCATGCGTATGATTCAGGGTCGTTTCGACGAGCTGTGGACAAAGTTTGGGACGTACTCTGCCGGGGAGGAGCTGTTCGGCCTCGCGGTCACCGAGTACCCCAGTCTCAACAAGACCAAGAAGGAACTGAACCTGCTGCAGAAGCTCTACAACCTCTACAACGCCGTCATGGTCAGCATCAACGGCTACTACGACATCCTCTGGACGGAGGTGGACATCGAGAAGATCAACAACGAGCTCCTCGACTTCCAAAACAGGTCTGTGATTAACATGTGGTTATTAAGGTAGCACTCGACATTGCATAACTTTATTAATGGGGAAACATTCTTATAAACGACTTTAAAGCCAGAAAATTGCGTAAGTGTCATTGCTCTTCATAAGAGTTCGGGTAGGATGGTTCAAGCTCACATTACAAAGAGGCTAAGCTGTAGACCTATTCAGCTTATCGTATCATTCTTGTAAGCATATAGCAAAGTGCTAAGCGAAAAACATCTTATAAAATGTTTGTTTGGCTTTGATGTTTTGCGATTGAGAGATACTATTGTTCGTGTTGCGATATGATCAAAAACATGTTTCCTATAAAAGGAGATGAACAAAGGTCCTGATATTTTAAATCTAATCTTATTTACTGTTATTTACATTGACTTGATATTGAGATAGGTGGTGTAATGGTCCTATGTAAATGGAGCTCGCTAGGCGGCGCCACGGTGATCCCACGTACTAAATAAAACCATGTAATGTCGGTCAGGAGTTTGTCATATATACGTAACATATACATATTCACTTCTAATAACCGCAGGTGCCGCAAGTTGCCGAAGGGCCTCAAAGACTGGCAGGCCTTCTTGGAACTCAAGAAAAAGATCGATGATTTCAACGAGAGTTGTCCTCTCCTGGAGCTCATGGCTAACAAGGCTATGAAGGACCGACACTGGGAGCGCATCGCCAAGGTCACCAAGCACACATTCGACCTTGAGTCGGATAACTTTATGCTGAGAAACATCATGGAAGCCCCGCTGTTACAGCACAAGGAGGATATTGAGGTAAACCAACCTGCCCAATTGGGACCATGGAAGAAAATTATTATATACAAACTTGTTCGTCCTAATATATACTTTAACATTCAAAAGCATACTTTATAAGTAATACATATGTAATGGAATAAATGGGTGTTTGTTATCATCAGATGCACGTGTTATAGCCGTACCTGTGCGTCCTTTATGATAACCGAGAAAGTTTACTAATTTCATACCAAATATGTAACTGAGAATTTTTCGTCTCATTGCCCAGTGTGTCATTGGGCTGTAGTCAGCTGTGTTGTGCATAAACTTGGCCCAAAGCACCAACCGTTCACTTAGCCCTCTGTCGGCTTTCGGGGGCCTCCCTAGTGGTTAGGCGCGTTAGATCGCAGATCAGTAGGTGCTGGGTTCGAATCCGGGCCCTGACACCTAATCTGGTGCATGTTTCATCTGTTCATCCTTCATCGTCATGGGAGGTTCATTGGCCCAGTGTACCTGTTGTGTGCACAAAGCGGCTTAAAACACTCAACATTTGATTTCATGTCATTTTGTCTGTGTTTTCCAGAACACTCAACATTTGATGTCATGTCATTGTATCTGTCTTTTCCCAGGACACTCAACATTTGATGTCATGTCATTTTGTCTGTCTTTTCCCACGACACTCAACATTTGATTTCATGTCATTGTATCTGTCTTTTTCCAGGACACTCAACATTTGATTTCGTGTCATTGTATCTGTCTTTTCCCAGGACACTCAACAATTGATTTCATGTCATTTTGTCTGTCTTTTCCCAGGACACTCAACGATTGAATTCATGTCATTGAGTCTGTCTTTTCCCAGGACACTCAACAATTGATTTCATGTCATTTTGTCTGTCTTTTCCCAGGACACTCAACATTTGAATTCATGTCATTGTGTCTGTCATTTCCCAGGACATCTGTATCTCGGCCGTGAAGGAGAAGGACATCGAGGCCAAGCTGCGGCAGACGGTGGCCGAGTGGAACATGCACGCCCTCAGCTTCACGTCCTTCAAGGCCCGCGGCGAACTGCTGCTCAAGGCGGCTGACATCTCGGAGATCGTGTCCCTGATGGAGGACAGCCTCATGGTCCTCGGATCACTGCTCAGCAACAGGTCCACATCCACACCCTACGTCCATCTGGGGATCATTTCACTAAGAGTTACGAGCTCGTAACCGTATCTTTTACATGATAATGTAACGCCAAGTTTACGAACATGCAACCATCTTTGTTTGTCCTATATTTATGATAAATTCAACATTTTTCATTACTTGTCGGGCCGGTAATGTTTTTTTTTTTTTTATTTTATGAGCAAAGCGATATCTTAGTGAAATGACCCCCTGATCTGAGAGTAGACTGTTGTACATAATATATGTCGTTCCTCTATGTTAGGACTGACCATTGTTTTAGCACAGCTCACGTATGACTCCCGTCTATCCCCTTTACTATCATAACACATTTCCGGGGTTCCTATATGGAAGATGCATCATGATATAAAGCTCTCTCCATGTTACTAGACTCTAATTGGGATTTATACTTTTATTACGCGGGAAGATTGGAAATTATTAAATAAATTTGAATTTATTGGAAAGGGAATTATTGTGCATATCTCTCAGTCTCCGTTCCCCGTCTAATTTGCTCGTCTTGATGATTCAATTACTTTGGTTGAACAAAAACTCAGGTACAACGCACCGTTCAAGAAGGAGATCCAGGACTGGGTTCAAAAGTTGTCCAACACATCGGACATCATAGAGAATTGGATGGTCGTTCAGAACCTGTGGGTCTACCTAGAAGCTGTCTTTGTTGGGGGTGATATCGCCAAGCAACTGCCCCAGGTGAAGTGAATTATATACAGCATCCATGGTGCATTCAATCTGTAGCAAATCCATCGTATTATTGAGGTGACTGATCACCTAGCTATTTATGTAACATAAACATGTTAAAGTTGCATGTCGAGCTCTTTCCCGCCCAAACCAACCCCATGCGAAATTTGTATCAGCTGTGATGTGGCAAACGTGTCTATCTCGGGACACCACAGAACTCTGTCGCGACACTGCTACTTATAACAAAGCATCGCTAAGCTCACAAACTGATGACGTTTACCACTAAGTTGAAAACTTGTGGTAAATTGATATCACGGGCTAAGAGACTCCATTAGTGGCAGTCTGGCATACGTGGAATATAGACACAATAAAGTTGAATGATTCAAGGACTGATTCTTATTTGTATTTTGATCTGGTAATTTTTTGACGGGAAAGAGCTCAATTTGCAACTTTTTCCTTTCCAACGATAAATCCACCAGCGCTATATATCATAGTAAATATATATATATGTATGATATTACAACAAACGAGACATACAAACTCTTTTGTTTGCTGGTTAAGCTAAGAAATAATTGTTCATAGACTTGTGTCAACGTGATACGGAATGGGAGGCCTTAAATCACTGCTCTCATTTTACATTATCACACAGTTAAATATGATATGTGGATGAATAAAGACTACTGTTTAGAGGCGACATTCACTTCATTCCTGTTCTAAATCCAGTGCTATCCTTATCTAGGAAGCCTGCTCACTGATTGCTACCGTCCGTCCCCTGTGTTCTATATATTTTTTTTAATAATGTTATTAACCTAGACATAAAACCCGCTGACAAAGTTTCGAATTAAAACATTATCGTGCTTATAATATGTAGAGTACTTCCAACATCGGGTGGGGCCGTCCCGATTTCTCAGTGGGTTAGAGCACTCGTGTTCTGGCCACCTGATAGCCTAACGGCACCTAGATCGGTGGTTCGAGCCCCGCTGTGGCTATGTCTGCGTGGTCGCAGGATAAAAATCCAGATAGAGATAAAGATGGTTTCATTCTCCCTTCCTTTTCCTATTGACGCGATATGACCAATAGTAATTAAAGCGTCCTGCATATACAACCAATCCAACATCGGGTCATTGTAACAAGATATACACAGTTGCCTTGTACACATCCCTGCGCAGGAAGCCAAGAGGTTCGCCAACATCGACAAGGCCTGGGTGAAGATCATGACGCGTGCCCACGAGGTGCCCAACGTGGTGCAGTGCTGCGTGGGCGACGAGACCCTGGGCCAACTGCTGCCCCACCTGCTGGAGCAGCTTGAAGTCTGCCAGAAGTCACTCACAGGGTACGGAATGACCCCCGGTCCTCGTTTCCATAGCACTTGGATGAGACATATGTGGACAAGCTATACTAAATTTTATTTAAACTATATAAATATATATAAATATACCCAGGTGGCCTCATGAAACGTTCGACGCGTCTAATGCATACTTTGACTTTTAACAATTAACTGCTTGCTTGTTCTCGTCATATATATGCAGCTTAGTGGTTTATTTGTAAAATGTACTAATATCACATTTATTCTCTCGTTATCGAGATGTCATTTAAGTCGTTGGATGCTTCATAACTTCTAATGGATTATCTTTCACGCCTCAGGTACCCTGGAGGGCAAGAGGTTGATCTTCCCCCGGTTCTTCTTCATCTCTGATCCCGCTTTGTTGGAGATCTTGGGTCAGGCTAGTGATTCGCACACTATACAGGTACGCTATACGCACTGATTAGGGATACTCCATATGACTGTTCCGTTGCATTTTCACAGTTTGACGCCATCAACGCATCAATGCAACGTGGTATAGGACGAGAAAGTTGGTTGATTCACCAGAAAGAGTCTGGGTGTCTAGGCCGTGCCTTCCTTCTAGAGGCATTATTATAGTATGCTGTACTGTTTACACTCGTAAATAAATAGTATTTACCCACACACGAATGACACGAATTCTTCTTTCATTACAATGTGATTATTTCTGTTTTAGTCTCATCTTCTGAGCATCTTTGAGAACGTCAATGAAGTAGAATTCCACGAGAAGGATTACGACCGAATTATAGCCGCCGTTTCCAGAGAAGGAGAGAAAGTCATGGTAATGAAAGTGATATTCACATATATTTTTACTCTGCGGGGATAATATGTCGATGATATTGATATACTGACAATAAGAGAGCAAAGCTCTAGTCATAGCGTCCAACCAACTATCCAATGTCGGTATCGATCAGCGCTTTGTACCGTCGTGTAATTTATTTGAACATTGTTATCAAAAGTACATTTTACGTAAACCTGAATAACATGCGGTATACACTATATTTTTATAATTTTTCTATAATGACATTGTTGATGTTTTGTTTGTTTGATATTATGATTTATAGTTATTAGTGTTGATTTTGTGTTATTTGTAGTTGTTAGTATATTTGTTTAATTTATTACTCTTACAGCTGGAGAAGGAGGTGATGGCGAAGGGTAACGTCGAGTGTTGGATCGGCGAGCTGCTCACCCTGCAGATGAAGTCGCTGCACGGCGTCATCAGAGAGGCCTCTGTCGTCATCTGCGAACCCAACTTCGAAGTTCTCGGCTTCATCGCTAACTACATCGCTCAGGTACCATTCACCAGGCAAGCCTGTGGTTTGGTCTTATCATCTACTCATCGTTGGATAAACAATATTTGATGTAAAAGATCAAGTAAGATATTGGTTGGTATAGGGACAAATTTGATACAACAATCACGGGGCGAACGATTTCCTGCCATTTTTGTCAATTTATACTATATTTTTAATATTTATTTGTGATTTATTTATGTTAAACAAAAGGTGTTACATAAGCATGGCATTCCACATTACACGGTACGCTCATCCAAAGGAATAACCCAGTGATGCGCGTTTTTGCCCTCCTTTGTCTGTTCATACTGGTCCTTAATGACAGGTGGGACTGCTTGGCATCCAAATGATCTGGACGCGAGACTCTGAGGAGGCGCTGAACAACGCGCGTCACGACAAGAAGATCATGCCGACCACCAACCAACGCTTCCTCGACATGCTCAACCTGCTCATCGAACAGACCACCAAGGACCTCGGCAAGTTCGAGAGAATCAAGTACGAGACCCTCATCACCATCCACGTCCACCAGAGAGACATCTTTGACGACTTGGTAGGATCCTGATACCATTTTTGTTTAATTTTTATCTGTAATTCGCATTCGAGTAAGGACTATAGTATACAAATAAGTTACATACATAAATAAGAAAACAAGGTCTTCAACGGAAGCTATTAACGAGAAAATATATGTATATATTAGCATATTACCGGTAACAGCATAACGATACTAACTGTGTAAATGGTAAATTGACTGATGAAATGGCATTGGTCTATTATTTCCCAGTAAGGGACCGAAGTATCCCGATACAAACATCATAATAGAATCTTGTACAAATTTACAAACAATATGAGATGATGCACAAAAATGTATTAGAAAATTCTATTTAGTAGTCTGGGCAATTAGTAATATATATCAGTAATATAATGTTATCATTGTTATTGTGATTTAGAGCGGCTGAAGTAGCCAAATAATATAGGTCCTTAGTCTGTAATAACATATATTAATCATCTAAAAAAAACAGTTATCGTGGTAAAACTATCATGAAGTACATAAACATTTAGACAATTTCACATTAGTGTTGTGAACATAAAACAGAAATCAGTAATCCAACTACAAGCGGTAAAATGCCTTTATCACAAGAGCTATTAATTAATTTTTTTACTTCTTAAAAGCGATATTTGTACTGTGTACCAATATAAAGCAGAAAGTGTACATTTGTGGACAAGGTGGGGATGGCCCATTATGCAAATACACTGACTGTCTGTGTGTGCTTTGTGCTAGGTTCGGATGCACGTCAAGAGCGTAGGTGACTTCGAGTGGCTGAAGCAGGCCAGGTTCTACTTCAAGGAGGACACGGATCACTGCCTCGTCTCCATCACTGACGTCGACTTCATCTATCAGAACGAGTTTCTGGGTTGCACAGACAGACTCGTCATTACGCCTCTCACTGACAGGTACAGATTATGTACACTTTCAGATTCAGCGTCTGCTTTGGTAAACTCCAGATCATATGAACACGATATACACTGTAAGGGTCGAGGTTGGCAGTAACCGACAATCGCCCCCCTCCCCTCCCGCCCCCTGCCACCCCTCCCCAACTTATTTTCCTGTGGCGTTACATCACACTGGCTGAGGCCGTGGATATGTCTATGGGAGGCGCCCTCCTTAACTACCGTTACTGTTGTAGGTGTTGCATCACGCTGGCTCAGGCCCTGGGTATGTCTATGGGAGGCGCCCTCCTTAACTACCTTTACTGCTGTAGGTGTTACATCACGCTGGCTCAGGCCCAGGGTATGTCTATGGGAGGCGCCCTCCTTAACTACCTTTACTGTTGTAGGTGTTACATCACGCTGGCTCAGGCCCTGGGTATGTCTATGGGAGGCGCCCTCCTTAACTACCTTCACTGTTGTAGGTGTTACATCACGCTGGCTCAGGCCCTTGGTATGTCTATGGGAGGCGCCCTCCTTAACTACCTTTACTGCTGTAGGTGTTACATCACGCTGGCTCAGGCCCAGGGTATGTCTATGGGAGGCGCCCTCCTTAACTACCTTTACTGTTGTAGGTGTTACATCACGCTGGCTCAGGCCCTGGGTATGTCTATGGGAGGCGCCCTCCTTAACTACCTTTACTGCTGTAGGTGTTACATCATGCTGACTCAGGCCCAGGGTATGTCTATGGGAGGCGCCCTCCTTAACTACCTTTACTGTTGTAGGTGTTACATCATGCTGACTCAGGCCCAGGGTATGTCTATGGGAGGCGCCCTCCTTAACTACCTTTACTGCTGTAGGTGTTACATCACGCTGGCTCAGGCCCTGGGTATGTCTATGGGAGGCGCCCTCCTTAACTACCTTTACTGTTGTAGGTGTTACATCACGCTGGCTCAGGCCCTGGGTATGTCTATGGGAGGCGCCCTCCTTAACTACCTTTACTGTTGTAGGTGTTACATCACGCTGGCTCAGGCCCTGGGTATGTCTATGGGAGGCGCCCTCCTTAACTACCTTTACTGTTGTAGGTGTTACATCACGCTGGCTCAGGCCCTGGGTATGTCTATGGGAGGCGCCCTCCTTAACTACCTTTACTGTTGTAGGTGTTACATCACGCTGGCTCAGGCCCTGGGTATGTCTATGGGAGGCGCCCTCCTTAACTACCTTTACTGTTGTAGGTGTTACATCACGCTGGCTCAGGCCCTGGGTATGTCTATGGGAGGCGCCCTCCTTAACTACCTTTACTGTTGTAGGTGTTACATCACGCTGGCTCAGGCCCTGGGTATGTCTATGGGAGGCGCCCTCCTTAACTACCTTTACTGTTGTAGGTGTTACATCACGCTGGCTCAGGCCCTGGGTATGTCTATGGGAGGCGCCCTCCTTAACTACCTTTACTGTTGTAGGTGTTACATCACACTGGCTCAGGCCCAGGGTATGTCTATGGGAGGCGCCCTCCTTAACTACCTTTACTGTTGTAGGTGTTACATCACGCTGGCTCAGGCCCTGGGTATGTCTATGGGAGGCGCCCTCCGTAACTACCTTTACTGTTGTAGGTGTTACATCACACTGGCTCAGGCCCAGGGTATGTCTATGGGAGGCGCCCTCCTTAACTACCTTTACTGTTGTAGGTGTTACATCACGCTGGCTCAGGCCCTGGGTATGTCTATGGGAGGCGCCCTCCTTAACTACCTTTACTGTTGTAGGTGTTACATCACGCTGGCTCAGGCCCTGGGTATGTCTATGGGAGGCGCCCTCCTTAACTACCTTTACTGTTGTAGGTGTTACATCACGCTGGCTCAGGCCCTGGGTATGTCTATGGGAGGCGCCCTCCTTAACTACCTTTACTGCTGTAGGTGTTACATCACGCTGGCTCAGGCCCTGGGTATGTCTATGGGAGGCGCCCTCCTTAACTACCTTTACTGTTGTAGGTGTTACATCACGCTGGCTCAGGCCCTGGGTATGTCTAAGGGAGGCGCCCTCCTTAACTACCTTTACTGTTGTAGGTGTTACATCACGCTGGCTCAGGCCCAGGGTATGTCTATGGGAGGCGCCCTCCTTAACTACCTTTACTGTTGTAGGTGTTACATCACGCTGGCTCAGGCCCTGGGTATGTCTATGGGAGGCGCCCTCCTTAACTACCTTTACTGTTGTAGGTGTTACATCACGCTGGCTCAGGCCCTGGGTATGTCTAAGGGAGGCGCCCTCCTTAACTACCTTTACTGTTGTAGGTGTTACATCACGCTGGCTCAGGCCCAGGGTATGTCTATGGGAGGCGCCCTCCTTAACTACCTTTACTGTTGTAGGTGTTACATCACGCTGGCTCAGGCCCTGGGTATGTCTAAGGGAGGCGCCCTCCTTAACTACCTTTACTGTTGTAGGTGTTACATCACGCTGGCTCAGGCCCTGGGTATGTCTATGGGAGGCGCCCTCCTTAACTACCTTTACTGTTGTAGGTGTTACATCACGCTGACTCAGGCCCTGGGTATGTCTATGGGAGGCGCCCTCCTTAACTACCGTTACTGTGGTAGCTGTTGCATCACGCTGGCTCAGGCCCTGGGTATGTCTATGGGAGGCGCCCTCCTTAACTACCGTTACTGTTGTAGGTGTTACATCACGCTGGCTCAGGCCCTTGGTATGTCTATGGGAGGCGCCCTCCTTAACTACCTTTACTGCTGTAGGTGTTACATCACTCTGGCTCAGGCCCAGGGTATGTCTATGGGAGGCGCCCTCCTTAACTACCTTTACTGTTGTAGGTGTTACATCACGCTGGCTCAGGCCCTGGGTATGTCTATGGGAGGCGCCCTCCTTAACTACCTTTACTGCTGTAGGTGTTACATCATGCTGACTCAGGCCCAGGGTATGTCTATGGGAGGCGCCCTCCTTAACTACCTTTACTGTTGTAGGTGTTACATCACGCTGGCTCAGGCCCTGGGTATGTCTATGGGAGGCGCCCTCCTTAACTACCTTTACTGTTGTAGGTGTTACATCACGCTGGCTCAGGCCCTGGGTATGTCTATGGGAGGCGCCCTCCTTAACTACCTTTACTGTTGTAGGTGTTACATCATGCTGACTCAGGCCCTGGGTATGTCTATGGGAGGCGTCCTCCTTAACTACCTTTACTGTTGTAGGTGTTACATCACGCTGGCTCAGGCCCTGGGTATGTCTATGGGAGGCGCCCTCCTTAACTACCTTCACTGTTGTAGGTGTTACATCACGCTGGCTCAGGCCCTTGGTATGTCTATGGGAGGCGCCCTCCTTAACTACCTTTACTGCTGTAGGTGTTACATCACGCTGGCTCAGGCCCAGGGTATGTCTATGGGAGGCGCCCTCCTTAACTACCTTTACTGTTGTAGGTGTTACATCACGCTGGCTCAGGCCCTGGGTATGTCTATGGGAGGCGCCCTCCTTAACTACCTTTACTGCTGTAGGTGTTACATCATGCTGACTCAGGCCCAGGGTATGTCTATGGGAGGCGCCCTCCTTAACTACCTTTACTGTTGTAGGTGTTACATCATGCTGACTCAGGCCCAGGGTATGTCTATGGGAGGCGCCCTCCTTAACTACCTTTACTGCTGTAGGTGTTACATCACGCTGGCTCAGGCCCTGGGTATGTCTATGGGAGGCGCCCTCCTTAACTACCTTTACTGTTGTAGGTGTTACATCACGCTGGCTCAGGCCCTGGGTATGTCTATGGGAGGCGCCCTCCTTAACTACCTTTACTGTTGTAGGTGTTACATCACGCTGGCTCAGGCCCTGGGTATGTCTATGGGAGGCGCCCTCCTTAACTACCTTTACTGTTGTAGGTGTTACATCACGCTGGCTCAGGCCCTGGGTATGTCTATGGGAGGCGCCCTCCTTAACTACCTTTACTGTTGTAGGTGTTACATCACGCTGGCTCAGGCCCTGGGTATGTCTATGGGAGGCGCCCTCCTTAACTACCTTTACTGTTGTAGGTGTTACATCACGCTGGCTCAGGCCCTGGGTATGTCTATGGGAGGCGCCCTCCTTAACTACCTTTACTGTTGTAGGTGTTACATCACGCTGGCTCAGGCCCTGGGTATGTCTATGGGAGGCGCCCTCCTTAACTACCTTTACTGTTGTAGGTGTTACATCACGCTGGCTCAGGCCCTGGGTATGTCTATGGGAGGCGCCCTCCTTAACTACCTTTACTGTTGTAGGTGTTACATCACACTGGCTCAGGCCCAGGGTATGTCTATGGGAGGCGCCCTCCTTAACTACCTTTACTGTTGTAGGTGTTACATCACGCTGGCTCAGGCCCTGGGTATGTCTATGGGAGGCGCCCTCCGTAACTACCTTTACTGTTGTAGGTGTTACATCACACTGGCTCAGGCCCAGGGTATGTCTATGGGAGGCGCCCTCCTTAACTACCTTTACTGTTGTAGGTGTTACATCACGCTGGCTCAGGCCCTGGGTATGTCTATGGGAGGCGCCCTCCTTAACTACCTTTACTGTTGTAGGTGTTACATCACGCTGGCTCAGGCCCTGGGTATGTCTATGGGAGGCGCCCTCCTTAACTACCTTTACTGTTGTAGGTGTTACATCACGCTGGCTCAGGCCCTGGGTATGTCTATGGGAGGCGCCCTCCTTAACTACCTTTACTGCTGTAGGTGTTACATCACGCTGGCTCAGGCCCTGGGTATGTCTATGGGAGGCGCCCTCCTTAACTACCTTTACTGTTGTAGGTGTTACATCACGCTGGCTCAGGCCCTGGGTATGTCTAAGGGAGGCGCCCTCCTTAACTACCTTTACTGTTGTAGGTGTTACATCACGCTGGCTCAGGCCCAGGGTATGTCTATGGGAGGCGCCCTCCTTAACTACCTTTACTGTTGTAGGTGTTACATCACGCTGGCTCAGGCCCTGGGTATGTCTATGGGAGGCGCCCTCCTTAACTACCTTTACTGTTGTAGGTGTTACATCACGCTGGCTCAGGCCCTGGGTATGTCTAAGGGAGGCGCCCTCCTTAACTACCTTTACTGTTGTAGGTGTTACATCACGCTGGCTCAGGCCCAGGGTATGTCTATGGGAGGCGCCCTCCTTAACTACCTTTACTGTTGTAGGTGTTACATCACGCTGGCTCAGGCCCTGGGTATGTCTAAGGGAGGCGCCCTCCTTAACTACCTTTACTGTTGTAGGTGTTACATCACGCTGGCTCAGGCCCTGGGTATGTCTATGGGAGGCGCCCTCCTTAACTACCTTTACTGTTGTAGGTGTTACATCACGCTGACTCAGGCCCTGGGTATGTCTATGGGAGGCGCCCTCCTTAACTACCGTTACTGTGGTAGCTGTTGCATCACGCTGGCTCAGGCCCTGGGTATGTCTATGGGAGGCGCCCTCCTTAACTACCGTTACTGTTGTAGGTGTTACATCACGCTGGCTCAGGCCCTTGGTATGTCTATGGGAGGCGCCCTCCTTAACTACCTTTACTGCTGTAGGTGTTACATCACTCTGGCTCAGGCCCAGGGTATGTCTATGGGAGGCGCCCTCCTTAACTACCTTTACTGTTGTAGGTGTTACATCACGCTGGCTCAGGCCCTGGGTATGTCTATGGGAGGCGCCCTCCTTAACTACCTTTACTGCTGTAGGTGTTACATCATGCTGACTCAGGCCCAGGGTATGTCTATGGGAGGCGCCCTCCTTAACTACCTTTACTGTTGTAGGTGTTACATCACGCTGGCTCAGGCCCTGGGTATGTCTATGGGAGGCGCCCTCCTTAACTACCTTTACTGTTGTAGGTGTTACATCACGCTGGCTCAGGCCCTGGGTATGTCTATGGGAGGCGCCCTCCTTAACTACCTTTACTGTTGTAGGTGTTACATCACGCTGGCTCAGGCCCTGTGTATGTCTATGGGAGGCGCCCTCCTTAACTACCTTTACTGTTGTAGGTGTTGCATCACGCTGGCTCAGGCCCTGGGTATGTCTAAGGGAGGCGCCCTCCTTAACTACCTTTACTGTTGTAGGTGTTACATCACACTGGCTCAGGCCCTGGGTATGTCTATGGGAGGCGCCCTCCTTAACTACCTTTACTGCTGTAGGTGTTACATCACGCTGGCTCAGGCCCTGGGTATGTCTATGGGAGGCGCCCTCCTTAACTACCTTCACTGTTGTAGATGTTACATCACACTGGCTCAGGCCCTGGGTATGTCTATGGGAGGCGCCCTCCTTAACTACCTTTACTGTTGTAGATGTTACATCACGCTGGCTCAGGCCCTGGGTATGTCTATGGGAGGCGCCCTCCTTAACTACCTTTACTGTTGTAGGTGTTACATCACGCTGGCTCAGGCCCTGGGTATGTCTATTGGAGGCGCCCTCCTTAACTACCTTTACTGTTGTAGGTGTTACATCACACTGGCTCAGGCCCTGGGTATGTCTATGGGAGGCGCCCTCCTTAACTACCTTTACTGTTGTAGGTGTTACATCATGCTGACTCAGGCCCTGGGTATGTCTATGGGAGGCGCCCTCCTTAACTACCGTTACTGTTGTAGGTGTTGCATCACGCTGGCTCAGGCCCTGGGTATGTCTATGGGAGGCGCCCTCCTTAACTACCGTTACTGTTGTAGGTGTTACATCA
Source organism: Arenicola marina (assembly GCA_964019135.1). Lineage (NCBI taxonomy): Eukaryota > Metazoa > Annelida > Polychaeta > Arenicolidae > Arenicola > Arenicola marina. The sequence goes on from OZ025250.1 coordinate 8,355,713, forward strand.
CGCTGGCTCAGGCCCTGGGTATGTCTATGGGAGGCGCCCTCCTTAACTGCCTTTACTGTTGTAGGTGTTACATCACGCTGGCTCAGGCCCTGGGTATGTCTATGGGAGGCGCCCTCCTTAACTACCTTTACTGTTGTAGGTGTTACATCATGCTGACTCAGGCCCTGGGTATGTCTATGGGAGGCGCCCTCCTTAACTACCGTTACTGTTGTAGGTGTTGCATCACGCTGGCTCAGGCCCTGGGTATGTCTATGGGAGGCGCCCTCCTTAACTACCGTTACTGTTGTAGGTGTTACATCACGCTGGCTCAGGCCCTGGGTATGTCTATGGGAGGCGCCCTCCTTAACTACCGTTACAGTTGTAGGTGTTGCATCACGCTGGCTCAGGCCCTGGGTATGTCTATGGGAGGCGCCCTCCTTAACTGCCTTTACTGTTGTAGGTGTTACATCACACTGGCTCAGGCCCTGGGTATGTCTATGGGAGGCGCCCTCCTTAACTACCTTTACTGTTGTAGGTGTTACATCATGCTGACTCAGGCCCTGGGTATGTCTATGGGAGGCGTCCTCCTTAACTACCTTTACTGTTGTAGATGTTACATCACGCTGGCTCAGGCCCTGGGTATGTCTATGGGAGGCGCCCTCCTTAACTACCTTTACTGTTGTAGGTGTTACATCACGCTGACTCAGGCCCTGGGTATGTCTATGGGAGGCGCCCTCCTTAACTACCTTTACTGTTGTAGGTGTTACATCACGCTGGCTCAGGCCCTGGGTATGTCTATGGGAGGCGCCCCCGCCGGGCCGGCTGGGACCGGGAAGACCGAGACCACCAAGGACATGGGCAAAGCGCTCGGCAAGTACGTCGTCGTCTTCAACTGCTCGGATCAGATGGACTTCAGAGGACTCGGCAGAATCTACAAAGGTTAGCATTCGACCCCACCCTCTCTCATTTCGTATCAATGTCTTTATGATAAGCAGAGCACTATAACAGGGATACAAATCTTAAGATTTACCCGTATCGGCAAGTATTACATTATATCTGCAACAGTAGCAATATAAGTGTATAACTATTAAGATATATGTGGGGCTATAACAATCTAACTATAACAGTATTGTTATAGAAAGCAGAATAAGCCTAATGGCATTATCATTACCTATAATGCTATAACGCATTATCACCGGTTTAATCGTCTAACTTTCGATAGAATTTCATCTTCACTCACCTCAGTGTATCTATATATTTATATATAGTGTGATAGCTGAGTGCCTTATCCGCGTGTAGGTCTGGCGCAGTCCGGCTCGTGGGGCTGCTTTGACGAGTTCAACCGAATCGACCTGCCCGTCCTGTCCGTGGCCGCTCAGCAGATCTACATCGTCCTCACCGCCAGGAGGGACCGCAAGAAGGAATTCGTCTTCTCCGACGGCGACATTGTGTCGCTCAATCCAGAATTTGGACTCTTTATCACCATGGTGCATAACCCCAAAACACGTTAAAGGCCGATTCTTGTTCAGTGTAGTGAATCATGCGCAATACCAGCCAAGTAGTGAATCTATAGGCTTAGAATTCTGGAGTATTTTGGACACCTATGCAAACCAGCAAAATTTGAAAATGAGGCGTCATTACCTTTTATGTAAAGATTAATATTATAATGTGACCCCTAGAACCCTGGATACGCCGGCCGACAGGAGCTACCTGAGAACCTCAAAGTCCAGTTCCGCTCTGTGGCTATGATGGTACCCGACAGACAGGTTAGTGGCCATTATTATATACAAATATATCTTTAAAAAAACAGCTGTCCACACGCCCGAGAGTTCCCCAGAGACAATACCGAAGAATGTCCCCAAAGTAAAAGTTAATCGCGATAAGACACATTGTTCACGTCGTAAAAATAGATGTAAAAAAATATGTATCCAATGAATATACTTTTCCCTGACAATGAAATGTTATGTGCGACTTAATAATTAAATGTATCCGATGAATGTACGACTTCTCCAAAGCTTACGACTTATTAGACTGATTATTTTACGTTATACCAATATTATACATTATCATGTCGTTCTAAGAATTCGATATCCACGAGAAGGCCGTCTTCTGCAATGTAACATCATTTTGCTCCTTTATTACTCAGATCATTATGAGAGTGAAACTTGCCAGTTGCGGTTTCCAAGAAAACGTTCTCCTTGCCCAAAAGTTCTATGTGCTTTACAAACTTTGCGAGGAGCAGCTGTCAAAACAGGTTTGTCAAACATTAATGAAATGCGTTAAAGCTTCGTTAGTTTTACGTAATTGTATGCATCCTATTGATATTTCTGAAATATCTTGCGCAGAGATTATCAAAGTAAGAAATGTGTTGTAGTAGCTCTGCTTATGCAGTTGTGATGTAACGTAACTATTATTAGCTAATCATGAGTCATAATAATATATGTCATTTACTACATATGGAATAGGGACTTTACACTAAGCGGGGGGAGGGGGAGGGGCGTGCATTACATACCGCTAAGTTGTGTAGTGGAAACTACCAATTAAATACGACATTCGGTTATGTTTCAGTTCTCCTGTCATAATATGGATGTAATTACAATGTTGTGAGCAACATCTAGACTTTCACTTCATGGTGTGCTTTAGGTCCACTATGACTTTGGTCTGAGGAACATCTTGTCCGTGCTGCGGACGCTCGGAGCCCAGAAGCGAGCTCGGCCCGGTGAGACAGAGAGCAACATTGTGATGAGAGTTCTCAGGGACATGAACCTCTCCAAACTGGTAGGAAGCCAACCTCTCTCTTTGTGTACCGACGTTCGATTTTGCAATTAAAAAAAAAGGTTTTTACTACAATAAATAAAGTACGTGTATTTATATGAAAGGTAGATAGTTGAAGGTAAGAGAAGAATATGCATAAGTAAAAGTATTCCATACATTAAGTGTACAGGGCGATGTCGCTAAGAGATATTATTTGATAGCGTGACCACGGTCATAGTTGATAGCCCGACCAGAATCACGTCATCTGTTGGCGGCGAGACCAGGACAGGGTGCGCACAGGCTTGAAAAGTGCTTGAATTTTGACTGATGCCTGGAAAAGCTCATAAAATCAGAAATGGGCCTTGAGGTTGATCCAATGTACTTAAATTTGCTTGAATATAGGGCAGTTACAATGAAAAGTGCTTGATTTCAATCTGGACCGGGCACTGGCAAAGACCCAAGAAAAAATCGAACAAAAACTGGCTGAATTGAAGAAGTAACAATTAAAAAAAAGTAAAGTGATTAACTCCAATAAATGCTGTTGGTTGGTAATAAATAAACGTGGACATTGCTTTCTTGTTGTCATTCCCTATTTCCGCGTAGCAAAGATTGTATGCATAAAATTTAGTCCCAAGTTTTGCTATTTGTATGCTTAAAATAGACCAGAGAAGGTAAAAGTTTGCCTTGAAAAGTCGTTGAATTTGTCTAGTGCTTGCCTTAAAAAGGCTTGAATTTGATGGAACCTTGTCTGTATTAACCCTGTGGCAGGATCACGTCATCTGTTGGTGACGAGACCAAGATCACGTCATTTGTTGGTGGCGTGACCAGTATCGCGTCATCTGTTGGTTGCGTGACCAAGATCACGTCATCTGTTGGTTGCGTGACCAGGATCACGTTATTTCTATGGTAGCATGATAAGAATCGTTTCATCTAAATGGTGACCAGGATTGCTTGTTCTGAATGAAAAATGCCCCGTATTGTGTTGTCGTAGGTGGACGAAGACGAGCCGCTCTTCCTCAGTCTGATCGCCGATTTGTTCCCTGGCATTCAACTGGACAACGCCACATACGAAGACTTACAAATGGCTATCCAACACCAGGTGGAGCTGGCCCAACTCATCAACCACCCATCGTGGAATCTGAAGCTGGTTCAGGTAACGTATCTCCATCTAAATAACCAAATGTCTCTTCAATATTTATTCCGTTGAATATGCCTTGTACGTGGATACATCCTGAAATAATCACTCGGTTTTTATTAAATTCAAGACTTTTGTGATCTTTTTATCACATTTGTATCTCTCACATCAGCGACAGGCTGGATTTCTTGTCACAATGCTGACAGAGAGAAAACGTTTATCAATATATTTGACGTTGCTCTGGTTTTCGCAGTTGTTTGAGACCCAGCGTGTCCGTCACGGCATGATGGCCCTGGGGCCCTCGGGCGCCGGTAAGACCTGCTGTATCGCCATGCTGATGAAGGCCATGGCCGACTGCGGCGCCCCCCACAGGGAGATGCGGATGAACCCCAAGGCGATCACGGCGCCCCAGATGTTCGGCCGTCTGGACGTGGCCACCAACGACTGGACGGACGGCATCTTTTCCACGCTCTGGAGGCGGACGTTGAAGACAAAGAAAGGTCAGTTACATCTTAGTTGGTCGCTCCTGCGGGTTTGATTAGGTGGAGACGTAGATAAGTGCTCCCGAAATAATCTTTCTTGTTCGAAATTGAGATAGCTGCCGCAAGAAATCTTTTTCCATGGGAATTATATTTGTGGCGATTTTTACATTATATTTTAAAAGAAATTCCGTTGGGTTTTGAAAATGTTTTAATTTACACATTAAAATGGAAACAAATTGAAATTAGCGCGGTTTTGAAAAATGTACAATTTAATTCGTATCTCCAGCTTGTTTCCCTGTCGAGATATATTTCTTAAATAGTCGTGTGTCTATCGTTCGTTTTTACGTATTCCCCGACCAGGTGCTTTTAGCAGATATTGGTAATTAATGTACAAAAGTACATTATATTACACTACTATTTGGCCAGTAAAATAAATATAATAAAATGAAAACGGTATCAGTCAATAACAGTGATCTCACGTAATGTACATGCATGAACTGTTATTCACGCCTCCCTCGCTTGTTCCAGGAGAGAACGTGTGGCTGATCCTGGACGGCCCTGTGGACGCCATCTGGATCGAGAACCTCAACTCCGTTCTGGACGACAACAAGACCTTGACCTTGGCCAACGGTGACCGGATCGTCATGGCACCTAACTGTAAGATCCTGTTCGAGGTACACAACATCGACAACGCCTCGCCGGCCACGGTGTCCAGGAACGGCATGGTCTTCATGAGCTCCTCGGCCCTCAACTGGAGGCCAATACTACAGGTGCGACCTCTGGCGACTGAAATGGCCATGGAGTGACTCATCAATGTTATCTCTCTCGTTGCCCAAAACAGCTGAGTTTTACGCTCGTAGTCCGTGTTAGGCTGCAGTTAACATTGGACATATCTGCGTTTTGCGTTCGATATATCTGGCTTTGCATTTAAGGGATTTACCTAATACATGTCTGGGCTTAATTCATTTAGTCCTGTCGATGACACATGGTGTGTGTTCTAGACAAACACTGGTACTATTGGGATGCTTTCGGCGATTGTATAGTTTTTCAGATTTCCTTTACACTACTAATGCTGGAGTGCATAAATGTTGTTTAAAATGGACGGTATGCTGGGTGTTTTTTTATTTATTCACACTATGCTTTAAGTACTACACTGTCTATCCCCCATTAGGGCTGGTTGTTGCACAGGAACCCGTCAGAAGCAGACATCTTGCTGGATCTCTTTGACCAGATATTTGACGACCTATACAACTATGCCACGACAAGCCTGACAGCCAAGATGGAAGTCCTTCAATGTATGCAGATAAAGCAGGTAACGTGTCATTGTCTTTGCCATTATTACAGTGTCTTTTTAATCCCTTTGCGTTCAATGACATTTAGAGGGGAATTTTTTCCTTGTTTCATCCTCCTGTACCGAAAAACTTTATCAACATTACGCACAAATCATTAACACAAGAAGCGTAATAACAGTCATCTTAATACAGGAAGTAATATCAAAAATAAGATTTTCGAAGTGCGCGATACATTATACTATATGTTCATCAGTTAAGTATGGCTTTAGATTCGCGTATCACCAATCATATGATTACATATTAAGGAGAGGAAATGCGTGGTCTGATATACGAGCATTACGGCGTTAGTACCAGCGTATTGTACATACAAACGTATTATTTTACTCGCTAATTTTTTCCTCTTCACTTATCTATACTAATAGATATATAATATAATATACCCTTCCTCACCCCCATCCCTATCTCCACCCCGCCCTACTCCCTCTCTCCACCCCACCCACCCCCTCTCCACTCCGCCCCACCCCCTCTCTCAACCCCGCCCCGCCCCCTCCCCCTCCACCCCACCTGCCAGGCGTGCGACCTGTTGGAGGGGCTGATCCCGCACCGCGAGGACAAGGGCACCCTGTCGGCCTCGCACCTCGAGAAGCTCTTCATCTTCTGCCTGATGTGGAGTATCGGGGCGCTGCTGGAGCTAGACGACCGCGACCGCATGGAGACCTTCATGAGGCAGCACCCCGCCAAGCTCCACCTGCCGCCCGTCCAGGAGGGCGAGACCATCTTCGAGTACGTCGTCCACGACAATGGTGAGGCACAACGCACCTGCTATTATGCGTCAATCTGTGCCTTTCTTCTTTGCGTACGTCCTCCACGACTCACAATTGTGAGGCACAACGCATCTGCTAGTTTACGTCAATATGTGCACTTCGCGTAGCCTTTATTATTGCCATGAATCAAACCTTTCATGTTTGTAATAGTCTATTTCGTATTTAATGCAATTTAATTGCACCTAGACATAGAAATATCCCATCCGCCAGGCGTTGAAGGCGTAGGCATCTGAAACCATGTCTCACAACATGATCCGCATGTCCCAAACCCCTTTCGCGTGTGCTTCCTTCTTCTGTTGGGATCCGCATGCTTCACGCTGACTGTTATTCCGCTTAGTCATTGCCATTCGCATTCTTCGTCTTAATATGTTGACTCTTCTTCTTAAAGATATTGCCGCTTTACGTACTAACAACATGCTTTCATCTCTTCCTCTAAAGTAAAGACGCCTACAAACTAGTATCATTCAGCTGTGCACGTCGTTAGATTCCCCACGTGTCCGTCTCTGCCCTGGACTCTGTGTACATACACTATACCCCTCTCCACCTCTCTCTCACACCCTGCTGTCTGCACCTTTCCTGCGCACCCCCCTCGCCAGGTGACTGGGAGCACTGGCTCAACAGGGTCGATGAGTACATCTATCCCACAGACAGCGTCCCGGACTTTGCCAGCATTCTTGTCCCCAATGTGGACAATGTGAGGACGAGCTACCTAATGGAGGCCATCTCCAAGCAGAACAAGGTAGCATTCACCCGGCGAATGCCGCTGGGATTTACACCGTTTTGCTGTGTATCATATGAAAATAGATAAGGACGAGATGTTTTGTTTGTTTCTGTCATGTTTTTATCACAGAGAACGAAATAAATAATAAAGCGGCCTCCTGTGCTCTTTGACTGGAGTAGCGTTATATGATCGTTCTTAATAGTTTCGCTTTCTACTTTAGGGTTACATGAAAATCTGCTGTTCCGAATTTTCCCTGTTTACCGATAATAGTTGATATAAGAGGCTGTGTATCTAAGATCTGACGCTATAAGCTATGGTGGTTGGTGGTTGCAGGGCGTGCTGCTGATCGGCGAGCAGGGCACGGCAAAAACAGTCATGATCAAGGGCTACACTGCCAAGTATGATCCAGAATTACAGCTGTCCAAGAGCGTCAACTTCTCCTCCGCCACAACACCCATCATGTTTCAGGTCAGTCCCTTGAGAAACCCGTCGTCATATGATTACATATTAAAAATAGAATATAGGGGGTTTAATATACGGCGTTAGTACCACTGTATTGTAATACAAACATGTTATTTGGCTTGCTAAGGACATGTTTATCCTCGTCACTTATCTATGCTACTATAGCCCACCTCACCCCACCTCCTTTCTATTCCATGATATATCGAGGTCAATCGTCTTAATCATTTCCGAATTATTAGAGACAAAACACTTGTTTTAACTGACGCAGTCTTGTAATACAGAAAGTTTTATGCCTGATATCTGACGATTTGACGTTGCAGCGCTCCGTGGAGAGTTACGTCGACAAGCGGATGGGGAGCACGTACGGACCTCCGGGCGGACGGAAGATGACCATCTTCATCGACGACGTCAACATGCCCGTCATCAACGACTGGGGAGACCAGGTCTGACCACTCATCTCCATTAAACATATAGTTTGTCACTTTATGTCTGTGGCGGTTGTCTCTATGTGTATTGTAGACTTGGGAGACCAGGTCTGAGCTCTTGCCCTACACGCCCTACTTTACGGGTCCCCTGATCTGTCTTTCTCCAACAATGAAATGTTAGTTGGTTTTGTACAAGGCTATATTGTGGCATCCAATAGGTTTTAATTTCCCTTGCACATGCGAATAACTATTTGTGATAGCATAGCACAAGTAACATTTGTGATCGTATTTGTAGCGTGCATAACTTTTATAGCCTAACAATATCTGAGTGATTAAACAGTTGTTTTGTGTACGGCATTATTATTAAAAAAATTGTAAAAATTTTCTCTTGCACGAGCATATAAACACCGCTTCTGCTCAGTTTACACATGAAAATGTAATGTAAATGTTTTTTAGATTAAATAATCCTATTATTATGTATATTGCTTCATCTACTTTGCCATTGTCGAGCCCGATACTTACGGTCTGTCATTGGTAGGTGACCAACGAGATCACGCGGCAGTGCATGGAGATGGACGGGTTCTACAGTCTGGAGAAGCCTGGAGACTTCATCCACATCGTGGACATACAGTTCCTGGCGGCCATGATTCAGCCCGGGGGCGGCCGCAACGACATCCCAGAGAGAATCAAGAGACAGTTCTCCATATTCAACTGCACCTTGCCTTCCAACAACTCCATCGACAAGATCTTCGGTATTATCTACTAATTTAAGCTCTTCCATTTGCCCATCCTCATGGATATTGCTGTTGTAACCCTATTATTGCTCAACTAAGTGAAAGCCAGATAGGTTATGAAAAACATTTTGCAGATTTGTTCTGGGATTTTCGAACGCAATAATTCAATATAAGTGCAGAAGGTGTTATTTTAAGAAAAAGGTAAAATAGGCCGGAGTTCATCAGTTGGTATATGAAAATGAAGATCCGTTCACAAAATTTGCGTTGGATTTAGTGTAATGTAGAAATTACACATAAATATGACTAAACATTTTCTATCATGTAACCCGCTGTACAGATAGTGCGTGTGAAAGTTTCACATTAAGTTTCGTTTTGGTTACTATGAGATTAACTTTGTTTTATATTCGCCAGGTGTCATTGGAAACGGTTACTTCTGCAGCACTCGTTTCAATGCGGAAGTCGTTGAGATGACATCCAAACTGGTCCCACTGACACGTATGCTGTGGCAACTTACCAAGGTGTGCAGTGAAATCAAGTGAATGATGAAGTTTAGCTTGGAATACATATGACCCATACATTAACAATGATTGCAACCTACGTTTTACCCATATGCCATTTTCGGTGTGTTACATTTTGGCTGCATCATATTTACTTTATATATGTGATTTGCCTTTAAAGGTGCTTTTTAGGGTGGTGTCTGTGCTTATGATAACGTCTCATAACATAATATTGAGCTACTATAATTTCACTTTTGGCACAATTTTTTGGGTCTGATTGAATAGCAGACCAATTTAATGACGACTTTGTGTCAAAATGTATGCACTTTTTACAGTCTTTACGTCGGTACAGAGCAACTTTACGTTAATAACGTAGACACCGAGATCAAAAGACATGTTCTTTCACTTCCTATGTAGATCAAGATGTTGCCAACACCAGCCAAGTTCCACTACATCTTCAACTTGCGTGATTTATCGCGTATCTGGGAGGGGATGCTGAAGATAGCAGGGGAGGAGTGTCCGGACCAGATGATGCTGCTGGCTGTGTGGCAGCACGAGTGCACCAGGGTCATAGCCGACAGGTGGGCGCGCAGTATAGATATCAGTATAGCTTATTGTGTGCACATGATTAGCATTTCAATACAACGCTTATTTTCATTTATTTTGTGTCTGTTTGTGCATCAATATGGTTGATATTTTGGTTAAAGCAATATATATTCCGTAAAGTTTTGTATTACCAACCTCTCCCCCACGTCAAATAAGTATATTATGTCTTAAATTTAAATCTGGAAAACCTTTGGGCTATCCGGAGAGAAGCAATTTGGTAACCGGAACAGAATTTGGTGGCCGGCTTTATATCCCTGCGCGCCTGTTCGCTGTTCGATATTTTGTGTGTGATGTCGACCGCGGCTCGCTATCACGTCCGCGCGCGATATAAATAAACCGTGCAGTTTTATGTTGAAACTGTTGTTTTACAGACTCTCAGGGATATAAAACATATGCATTATAATTTTGAGATACTTTTAGTCTTGATTCTAAAATGTAAAAAATCTAAGATGGCGCATGTAGGTATATTGCTTTAAACCGATAACAAAATCTACTCAAATTTTCAAGCACAACCCCTTAACCCCTTCCCTACCCGCCCCGCCCCCCCTTCTTCCCTTACTCTCTCCCACCCCTCCTCCTTCTCTTACCCTGTCTTCCCTTTCCCTTCTTGTTCCGCTTACCCTCCCCCACCCCTCTTCCCTTACCCTCCCCCAACCCCTCCTTCTCTTACCCTTCCCTCTTCCCTTACCCTCTCCCACCCTTCTTTCCTTACCCTCCCCCACCCTTCTTCCCTTACCCTCCCCCAACCCCCTCCTTCTCTTACCCTTCCTTCTTCCCTTCCCTCTTCCCTTAACCTCCCCCGCCCTTCTGCCCTTACCCTCCCCCACCCTTCTTCCCTTACCCTCCCCCAACCCCCTCCTTCTCTTACCCTTCCTTCTTCCCTTCCCTCTTCCCTTAACCTCCCCCGCCCTTCTGCCCTTACCTTCCCCCACCCTTCTTCCCTTACCCTCCCCCACCCTTCTTCCCTTACCCTCCCCCAACCCCCTCCTTCTCTTACCCTTCCCTCTTCCCTTACCCTCCCCCACCCTTCTTCCCTTACCCTCCCCCAACCCCCTCCTTCCCTCACCCTTCCCTCTTTTCTTACCCTCCCCCACCCCCCTTCCCTCCCCCTCCCACCCCCCTCCCTTCCCCCGACCAGGTTCACAAACCCCGAGGACAAGGTTTGGTTCGACGACTGCGTGAGGCGGGTGGTCAAGCAGCAGCTTGGGGACGACATCCTGGCCTCGCTCAACCCGGAACCCTATTTCGTGGACTTTCTGCGTGACGCTCCGGAACCCACGGGCGATGAGCCGGAAGACGCAGACATGGAATCGCCCAAGATATACGAATTGGTATGTAGCCAAAAGTATGTATGTAGTATACTGTTACTCAGTCCATATAGGTGTGGCCGCTGTCCCTGGGCTATTGTTACTGGGTTCATATAGGTGTGGCCGGTTTCCCTGGGCTACTGTTACTGGGTCCATATAGGTGTGGCGTGGAGGGTAACCGGCAAATGAGGAAAGAAAGCTATGCGTGGTTAAATTGTGGTGCAAATTAATTAATCGCTTCCAAAAGCATGAGGGCGTAATCTGGTTCATGTTTATATATTCAACATTTTCTGGAGTACCGTTACACGGTCCATATAATTATATAGGATTGAGAAGCCAGGCAAAAGGGGAAATTAATGCATGACTAAAATTCAAATCGGGGAATTAAAATAAAAAAATGTTAAGCAGTCTTGTTGAGCACAAAAGGCGGATATATATACAAATCCATGGTAAATAAGACATATTTGTTTACTTGCTGACCGACTATCCCCCGACTATATACAGTATGTATATATGTAACATATGTCTGCGTTGTGACTCAGGTCCCGTCGTACGACTCTCTGAACGAGCGGCTGCTGGCATTCATGCAGCAGTACAACGACACAGTGAGAGGCGCGCACATGGACATGGTCTTCTTCAAGGACGCCATGGTCCATCTCATCAAGGTCAAAGTTCACTCGTTATATCGCCTGAAAAGTCGAAATGGGTATCTTTTTATGTATGAAAATTAGTCTTTACTTTATACAATAAGATATATTGGTCAAATAGCGTAGCTGGTGCTTTCAATCAATCGAAGCAACTGTGTTCTGCCCAAACTGTTTTCCGACTGAAAATGTGTGTAAACTGGAAACACATGAATTAAAATTAATAATGTATATACCACGAAACGAAGTATCGATCATAAGAAGATAATTACGTTATTTAAAATGATTGTCATTTGTATAATCCCGTTCCATTGTAAGGCGCATGTATTTATATAGATCTAATTACGTTTCTTAACGGTATGTTTAATGTTCATATGTTATATGTATTTCACCCACCCAGAACGGATTGTAAGCGTTAACACCAGTGTTGCCATGGTGATGAACATTTTTTGTTACATTTTTCCTTTCATTTCTGAGACGTAATATATTTATATTTTATTGATGAATTACTTAGCATATATTAAATTATATCGAACTCCCAGAACGGATTCTATCGTGAGCGTTAAATGTATTTTCACCATGGTGATCCCAATCCTTGTCCTTCAGATCTCTCGCGTGATCCGGACTCCTATCGGAAACGCGCTGCTTGTGGGCGTGGGCGGATCCGGAAAGCAGTCCCTTACCAGACTCGCCTCCTTCATAGCCGGATACAAGATATTCCAGATCACACTCACCAGGTAAGACGACGTAGCATTTTGTGGGTATTATGTCACACAAAGGGACATATTGAGCCTTGCTAATAGTCTTTTCATTCAATGGTAAGAGTGTGGTGTCCCAGGTCTCCATACTTTCGCACCGCACGGTAGTTGTCCTCGCGTGCGTTGCTATAGCAACTATAGCGGTGATGTCACCGCCTCGATTTTACGTCAGTTAGTCAGTCAGCGGCGTTGAGACCGATCTCGGAACGAACACCCAGTTGGGGTTGTCAAAATTAAGTTTAGAAAGAATTAGAATAACACAACGAGAAGTATAAATTAAAGATAGATTAAAAGACTCTCCTTTCGGAAAATATCACAAGACTATGTTTAGCATCGATAACTGGTGATAGCCGACACAAGCAACTGGGACAATTGTGACTGATTATACTTGTCGTAGTGAAGTAGCCATATAATATGTATTAAGTCAGCCATACCTAAGTTTCATCATTTTATAACAACATATTGCGATTGAGAAAATACCTTATCAGCGCATACATCTACACTGAATGATAAACCAAAGTGGAACTTACATTATATATAACAGATTAAGTGTACATTATGCGTTGCCATGCATTCTTTAACTGAACATTTCCTTAGTAACCAAAAGAGGCCGTTACTTTTATCATATGAGGCACTCTGAAGAGCCGTTTTGCCGGTAAGTTGGACTGTAGTTAATTAAGAGTATTGTTTGTGTAGGTCGTACAATCAGAGTAATCTGACGGATGACCTGAAGTACTTGTACCGCGTGGCCGGGGCTGAGGGCAAGGGAATCACGTTCATCTTCACGGACAACGAGATCAAGGACGAGGCCTTCCTCGAGTTCATGAACAATGTGCTCAGCTCAGGAGAGGTAAGCAGGAGGCTATCTATTGCAGGTGTCTAACGCCGTCAATGATGACCTCATGCCTTATATGAACCCACACCTGTCTGACGCACATGTTTCAGGTGTCTAACGCCGTCAATGATGACCTCATGCCTTATATGAACCCACCTGTCTGACGCTCATATTGCAGGTGTCTAACGCCGTCAATGATGACCTCATGCCTTATATGAACACACCTGTCTGACGCACATGTTTCAGGTGTCTGACGCACATGTTTCAGGTGTCTAACGCCGTCAATGATGACCTCATGCCTTATATGAACACACCTGTCTGACGCTCATATTGCTGGTGTCTAACGCCGTCAATGATGACCTCATGCCTTATATGAACCCACACCTGTCTGACGCTCATATTGCTGGTGTCTAACGCCGTCAATGATGACCTCATGCCTTATATGAGCCCACACCTGTCTGACGCTCATATTGCAGGTGTCTAACGCCGTCAATGATGACCTCATGCCTTATATGAACACACCTGTCTGACGCTCATATTGCAGGTGTCTAACGCCGTCAATGATGACCTCATGCCTTATATGAACACACCTGTCTGACGCTCATATTGCAGGTGTCTAACGCCGTCAATGATGACCACATGCCTTATATGAACCCACACCTGTCTGACGCACATGTTTCAGGTGTCTAACCTGTTTGCCCGTGACGAGCTGGATGAGATCACCAACGAGCTGGTGTCCGTCATGAAGAGGGAATATCCCAGGAAGCCGCCCACAGCCGAGAACCTCTACGACTACTTCATCATGAGAGTGAGGAAGAACCTCCACTGTGTGCTGTGCTTCTCCCCGGTACGTCCTTGACCACCATTTAGCCGCAAACCTTTGGAGCACTGAGAGAGAGGGAGAGAATGTCGTTTATTTAACCAATGCCGTGTTACATCGAATACAGGATAATAAGAAGAAACACATCGAGTATAGAAGAACAAGATAATGTTGCTCTAAATCCTGATATAAAGTGGCATTGGCTGGGGAGAATCCATTAAGACACCACAGTCGCTGGCATGTAACCCACCTCAAAGACAAAGAGAAGAAAAGATAGCTAAGTTTAATATGATAAGATATGAAATAAATAACGAAGTATAAATTAACAACCGCAAAGCATTTAAGATGCTTGCTTGTGCATTCGTATTTAATATAGTTACGATATTGTTACAGTAGTGGAAAGCACCCTCGCCATGGACATATGTATTACAAAGAGCGCACAACGGATTTTGCCACTTGGTCATGTAATGTATGACAGCGCAGACAGTTGGTATCACACTCCACCGGTTATTGTGTTATAAGTTACTTAAGTGAGTTTTTACCGTTTTATCATGACCGCCCCGTCCTCATCAGTGGATAACAGGCTGAGCTGCTGTTCAGATGGTCGTGGGTTCGCGCCTTGGCAGCTGCATCTGGAGCATGTTCTATTCACCCCATGTCATTGTCCTATTGTTTCACCCAATATATAAATCCTTCGTGTGTCAAAAGAGGCCTAAAACACCGCCATTTCATATCATGATTGCAGGTGGGCGAGAAGTTCCGAAACCGGTCCCTGAAGTTCCCGGGTCTGATCTCCGGCTGCACCATGGACTGGTTCCAGCGGTGGCCGCGCGACGCGCTGGTGGCCGTGTCCAAGCACTTCCTGTCCAACTACCCCATCGTGTGTAACGATGCGACGAAGGGACAACTGGTGGAGACCATGGGCGCCGTCCACGACAACGTGGCCATGACCTGCACCGAATATTTCCAGAGGTACGCCTGGCCGTCTCCAGTGGCAATATGTCTGTCTCCAGCGGCGCTATGTCTGTCTCCAGTGGCGCTATGTCTGTCTCCAGTGGCGCTATGTCTGTCTCCAGTGGCGCTATGTCTGTCTCCAGTGGCGTTTTGTCTGTCTCCAGTGGCGCTATGTCTGTCTCCAGTGGCGCTATGTCTGTCTCCAGTGGCCCTATGCCCGTCTCCAGTGGCGCTATGTCCGTCTCCAGTGGCGCTATGTCTGTCTCCAGTGGCGCTATGTCTGTCTCCAGTGGCGCTATGTCTGTGTCCAGTGGCGCTATGTCTGTCTCCAGTGGCCCTATGTCTGTCTCCAGTGGCGCTATGTCTGTCTCCAGTGGCGCTATGTCTGTCTCCAGTGGCGTTTTGTCTGTCTCCAGTGGCGCTATGTCTGTCTCCAGTGGCGCTATGTCTGTCTCCAGTGGCCCTATGCCCGTCTCCAGTGGCGCTATGTCCGTCTCCAGTGGCGCTATGTCTGTCTCCAGTGGCGCTATGTCTGTCTCCAGTGGCGCTATGTCTGTGTCCAGTGGCGCTATGTCTGTCTCCAGTGGCCCTATGTCTGTCTCCAGTGGCGCTATGTCTGTCTCCCGTGGCGCTATGTCTGTCTCCAGTGGCGCTATGTCCGTCTCCAGTGGCGCTATGTCTGTCTCCAGTGGCGCTATGTCTGTCTCCAGTGGCCCTATGCCCGTCTCCAGTGGCGCTATGTCTGTCTCCAGTGGCGCTATGTCTGTCTCCAGTGGCGCTATGTCTGTCTCCAGTGGCCCTATGCCCGTCTCCAGTGGCGCTATGTCCGTCTCCAGTGGCGCTATGTCTGTCTCCAGTGGCGCTATGTCCGTCTCCAGCTGCGCTCTCCGTCTCCAGCTGCGCTCTCCGTCTCTAACTGCGCTCTCCGTCTCCAGCTGCGCTCTCTGTCTCTAGCTGCGCTCTCTGTCTCCAGCTGCGCTCTCTGTCTCTAGCTGCGCTCTACGTCTCCAGCTGCGCTCTCCGTCTCCAGCTGCGCTCTCTGTCTCTAGCTGCGCTCTCTGTCTCTAGCTGCGCTCTCCGTCTCTGGCTGCGCTCTCCGTCTCCAGCTGCGCTCTCTGTCTCCAGCTGCGCTCTCTGTCTCTAGCTGCGCTCTACGTCTCCAGCTGCGCTCTCCGTCTCTAGCTGCGCTCTGCGTCTCCAGCTGCGCTCTCTGTCTCTAGCTGCGCTCTCCGTCTCCAGCTGCGCTCTCCGTCTCTAACTGCGCTCTCCGTCTCCAGCTGCGCTCACTGTCTCTAGCTGCGCTCTCCGTCTCCAGCTGCGCTTTCCGTCTCTGGCTGCGCTCTCCGTCTCCAGCTGCGCTCTCTGTCTCCAGCTGCGCTCTCTGTCTCTAGCTGCGCTCTACGTCTCCAGCTGCGCTCTCCGTCTCTAGCTGCGCTCTCCGTCTCCAGCTGCGCTCTCTGTCTCTAGCTGCGCTCTCTGTCTCTAGCTGCGCTCTCCGTCTCTGGCTGCGCTCTCCGTCTCCAGCTGCGCTCTGTCTCCAGCTGCGCTCTCCGTCTCTAGCTGCGCTCTACGTCTCCAGCTGCGCTCTCCGTCTCTAGCTGCGCTCTCCGTCTCCAGCTGCGCTCTCTGTCTCTAGCTGCGCTCTCTGTCTCTAGCTGCGCTCTCCGTCTCTAGCTGCGCTCTCCATCGTCTCTCCATCTGTAAGTGTTGCTCTCCATCTCTAGCGTCGCTCTCTCCGTCTCTAGCGCCCCTCTCACTATCTAATGCGTCGCTCGCAGTCCTACCTGTCCCTTTATGTACCCACAGATTCCGGCGTCAGACACACGTCAGACCGAGGTCGTATCTGTCCCTTTATGTACCCACAGATTCCGGCGTTAGACACACGTCACGCCCAAGCCGTACCTGTCTCTTTATGTACCCACAGATTCCGGCGTCAGACACACGTCACACCCAAGTCGTACCTGTCCCTTTGTGTACCCACAGATTCCGGCGTTAGACACGCGTCACGCCCAAGCCGTACCTGTTTCTTTATGTTTCCACAGATTCCGGCGTCAGACACACGTCACACCCAAGTCGTACCTGTCCCTTTGTGTACCCACAGATTCCGGCGTCAGACACACGTCACGCCCAAGTCGTACCTGTCTCTTTATGTACCCACAGATTCCGTCGTCAGACACACGTCACACCCAAGTCGTACCTGTCCCTTTGTGTACCCACAGATTCCGGCGTCAGACACACGTCACGCCCAAGTCGTACCTGTCCCTTTATGTACCCACAGATTCCGTCGTCAGACACACGTCACACCCAAGTCGTACCTGTCTCTTTATGTACCCACAGATTCCGGCGTCAGACACACGTCACGCCCAAGTCGTACCTGTCTCTTTATGTACCCACAGATTCCGGCGTCAGACACACGTCACGCCCAAGTCGTACCTCTCTTTATGTACCCACAGATTCCGGCGTCAGACATACGTCACGCCCAAGTCGTACCTGTCTCTTTATGTACCCACAGATTCCGTCGTCAGACACACGTCACACCCAAGTCGTACCTGTCCCTTTATGTACCCCCAGGTTCCGGCAGAAGACTCACGTCACGCCCAAGTCGTACCTGTCCCTTTATGTACCCACAGATTAATTCCGGCGGAAGACTCACGTCACGCCCAAGTTGTACCTTTCTTTTATGTACCCCCAGATTCCGGCGTCAGACACACGTCACGCCCAAGTCGTACCTTTCTTTTATGTACCCCCAGATTCCGGCGTCAGACACACGTCACGCCCAAGTCGTACCTGTCCCTTTATGTACCTCGAGATTCCGGCGTCAGACACCCGTCACGCCCAAGTCGTACCTGTCCCTTTATGTACCTCCAGATTCCGGCGTCAGACACACGTCACGCCCAAGTCGTACCTGTCCCTTTATGTACCCACAGATTCCGGCGTCAGACACACGTCACACCCAAGTCGTACCTGTCTCTTTATGTATCCACAGATTGCGGCGTCAGACACACGTCACACCCAAGTCGTACCTGTCTCTTTATGTATCCACAGATTCCGGCGTCAGACACACGTCACGCCCAAGTTGTACCTGTCCCTTTATGTACCCACAGATTCCGGCGGAAGACACACGTCACACCCAAGTTGTACCTGTCCCTTTATGTACCCACAGATTCCGGCGTCAGACACACGTCACGCCCAAGTCGTACCTGTCTCTTTATGTATCCACAGATTCCGGCGGAAGACACACGTCACACCCAAGTCGTACCTGTCCCTTTATGTACCCCCAGATTCCGGCGTCAGACACACGTCACGCCCAAGTCGTACCTGTCTCTTTATGTATCCACAGATTCCGGCGGAAGACACACGTCACACCCAAGTCGTACCTGTCTCTTTATGTATCCACAGATTCCGGCGAAAGACACACGTCACACTCAAGTCGTACCTGTCCCTTTATGTACCCACAGATTCCGGCGTCAGACACACGTCACGCCCAAGTCGTACCTGTCCTTTTATGAATCCACAGATTCCGTCGTCAGACTCACGTCACACCCAAGTCGTACCTTTCTTTCCTGGACGGCTACAAGTCGATCTACTCCGAGAAGCACGGTCACATCGGTGACCTGGCCAACAGGATGAACACCGGTCTGGAGAAACTGATCGAGGCGTCGGTCTCCGTGGATCTGCTCTCCAAGGACTTGTTGGTGAAGGAAAAAGAGCTGGCCGTGGCCAACAAGAGAGCCGACACCGTGAGTTCATGAAGTAGCCTGGGTGCCCTGTGATGTGTATTATGATCATTGAGAATTAGACGTTTGAAAGCTTTGCGGGATGTGAATTGTTCAACAGACCTGTATACATATATAGTTTGGCATGATGATACGATCATATGATATTGACTGGTTGCGGATTTGATCCCCGCTTGGGGGTCCTGTACCGTTTAATCATTTCACCGTGTTGTCCCGGGTGATTCCATCACCCAACTTAACATAAAAGTGGCCTAAAACACCAAACTGTCCACCTCAACTTAGAGCCATGACGCGTGCTAATGTGGACAACTGATGTTTCGTTTGCAATGCTATGAGTTGTTCCTTTAACCTATAGTGGCTTCATGTACGGGATCTATGCGTACAATAGTTCATGCCATAGATAACTATCGACACTGACAACTAATGTCTAGGTGTTGACGGAAGTGACGCAAAGCGCCCAGGCCGCCGAAAAGGTCAAGGCCTCCGTGCAGAAGGTCAAGGACAAGGCCCAGCATATCGTGGATGAGATCGCTGTGGAGAAAGCCTTCGCCATGGAGAAGCTGGAGGCGGCCCGCCCCGCACTTGAGGAAGCCGAGGCCGCGCTACAGGTTATCAGACAATATTATTATAGGCCTAATCATGTTTTCGACCATAAACAGCGTGCCGACGGATCGACGCATAAGCTGGCGGAATTTGTATATAGAGCGTTCAAATTGTTGAATAATATTCATGAGTAATGAGTAATTGACATTGATTTTATCTACTGACAAATGCCTAGAGGGCATGGTCAAGTCAATGTACGTTTATTTTTTACCAAGTGCATTCATATACACTGTGGCTTCAAAAATAAATCATATGATATGATAAACCGAGTTGTTGGGCGGTAAACACCAAGGCTACTGTAACCTTTTCTTCCTGTGTTTTTTGCAGACGATCAAAGCGGCTCACATCTCGACGGTGAGGAAGCTGGCCAAGCCGCCCCACCTCATCATGCGCATCATGGACTGCGTCCTCATCCTCTTCCAGAAGAAGCTGGACACCGTCACCGCCGACCCAGACAGACCCTGTAACAAGCCATCCTGGGGAGAATCGCTCAAGGTCAGATCATGGCTGAAAAATGTAGTGTGGGATAATCGCTCAAAGTAAGAGATCATGGCTGAAAACTGTAGTGTGGGTTAATCACTCAAGGTCAGATCATGGCTGAAAACTGTAGTGTGGGTTAATCACTCAAGGTCAGATCATGGCTGAAAACTGTAGTGTGGGTTAATCACTCAAGGTCAGATCATGGCTGAAAACTGTAGTGTGGGTTAATCACTCAAGGTCAGATCATGGCTGAAAACTGTAGTGTGGGTTAATCACTCAAGGTCAGATCATGGCTGAAAACTGTAGTGTGGGTTAATCACTCAAGGTCAGATCATGGCTGAAAACTGTAGTGTGGGTTAATCACTCAAGGTCAGATCATGGCTGAAAACTGTAGTGTGGGTTAATCACTCAAGGTCAGATCATGGGTGAAAACTGTAGTGTGGGTTAATCACTCATGGTCAGATCATGGGTGAAAACTGGAGTGTTGGATAATTATTCAAGGTCAGCTTATGGCAGCTGAAAAATGTATTGTGAGATACTCGTTCAAAATCATATCAAAGCTGAAGAAACTGGTCTGATAGAATCATTCAATGTCAGAATCGTGGATGAAAACTACAGCGTTAACTGATAATCACTCACGGTCGTCAGATCAAGACGGAAGACACTACTCACTCTAGGTCAGATCATTGATGGCAACTATAGTATGGGATATCGAGATCCGAGTCGTTCGCATTTGATTACAGTTGGCTTTATCTCTTCCTCGTTTGCAGCTAATGAGCAGCGGAGGTTTCCTGAGCAGCCTGCAGACCTTCCCCAAAGACACGATTAACGAGGAGACCGTGGAAATTCTGCAGCCGTACCTCGGGGTAAGCTAGCCCCATTTCTGTCGATGTATGACGGGAACAAATCTGACAGGCTCTGACAGATTTTTGCTCGTCCTACAGCGACAAAACCCGGGCTAGGGTAAGCAATCAGGCTACGGCTGAACGAGGCGGGGGTTACAGACAGCGCCGAGGAGAGGATAGAAATCCTGCCCTCACGCCTTTTTAGATTTAATCCACTAATCCAGTCTATATCCTTCCCTGGAGAATTACGGGAAAAAGAGCTGGTATGGCAAGCGTTTTATTGCCGGACTGATTCCTATTTAAACCCAGTTTATCAAGTGATAACCTAACTTCTTCATGTGATAAAACCATTTTATCGAACGTTAAAAAACTAAAAAATTTATTAATTCGACAAAATAAGTGTATTGAACGGAACGCCCGTCATACTGTGGCCTTCAAACATGGACCTGAATATCATTATCCCATGATGATGATCTGTGGCCGCCCGATAGCTCAGTGGGCTAGAGCGCTCGCATTGAGTGCTCTGGCCACCTGACGGTCTAACGGCACGTGGATCGGTGGTTCGCGCCCTGCTGTGGTCATGTCTATGTGGTCGCATGATAAAGAACCCATATTCTTCTTCTCTACGAGTAGGAGGTTACCCCCGGGGACATGGCTCCGCTCTTCCATTCCTTCTCCCATTGACGCGATGTGACCAAAAGTGGTTAAAGCGTCCTGACTATACAACAAACCAACTTGATGTTGATCCAGTAACCTACGGTAGAGACATCAATTCTATTTTGTATGAAACCACCGCTACGCTTTGGTTATTATTTACTGTGTTTGTGCTGCCTATGAAATAAAATTAACAAAAATAAAATTGATGTTGATCCAGATGGAGGACTACAATCTGGAGTCTGCCAAGAAGGTGTGCGGCGACGTGGCCGGCCTGGCCTCCTGGACCAGAGCCATGGCCACCTTCTACGGCATCAACAAGGAGGTGCTGCCTCTCAAGGCCAACCTGGCCGTGCAGGAGGCCAAGCTGGGGGTGGCCACCAGCGAACTCAACTCGGCCCAGGCACAGCTGGACGACAAGGAACGCGAGCTGCAGGCCGTGCAGGCCATGTACGACGCCGCAATGACCGAAAAACAGGTCCGATTTATCATATCATACATCTTTACCTTACCGTACATATTTACCGTACATATTTGCCATACATATTTACCATACATATTTACATTACCGTACATATTTACCATACATATTTACATTACCGTACATATTTACCATATATATTTACATTACCGTACATATTGGCCATACATATTTACCATACATATTTACCACACATCTTTACATTACCGTACATATTTGCCATAGATATTTACATTACCGTACATATTTGCCATACATATTTACATTACCGTACATATTTGCCATACATATTTACATTACCATACATATTTACCATACATATTTACATTACCGTACATATTTGCCATAGATATTTACCATACATATTTACCATACATATTTACCATACCTATTTACCATCAATATTTACCATACATATTTACACTACCGTACATATTTGTCATACATATTTACCGTACATAATTATCGTACATATTTAGCACACATATTTACCATTTACTATAAATTTCTTTACCATACACCTTTACCATACATATTTACCATGAATGTATTTACCATAAATATATTTGCCATAAATATATTTACCATAATGATTTACCATACACATTTACCATATACATTTACCATACATAATTCCCATAAATGCATTTACCATACTAATTTACCTTTTTTCTAGTGCATTAACATATTCAGCATCTTTTGTTGTTACGATTTTATCTTATGTGTACAATAAATCTTCATCATTACGCACAATGGAATTAAAATTTCTGCCTGCATGTGATGTGTTTTCTGTAGGAGTTGTTGGATGACGCGGAGGGATGTAGGCGGAAGATGGAAGCGGCTTCTGCCCTCATCAACGGTCTGGGCGGCGAGAAGGTTCGCTGGACCAACCAGAGCAAGCTCTTCAAGACAGAGATTGAAAGGTCACTTCCACGGGCATCCTGCTGCTAATAATAATAATAATATTAATCATAATTATATTAATGATAATAACAAGGTCAGATCCCATCGCTGAAAACTAGGGTGGGATAGTGACTCAAGGTCAGACTATGGTGGAAAAATGTATGGTGAGATACTCGTTTAAGATCATATGAAAGCTGAAGAAACTGGTCTGATACAATTATTCAAGGTCAGCTCATGGCTGAAGACTGCAGTGTTGGATGCCAGGTGACCCGCTCTGTGCCAATCTTACAGGTGATCCACCCAATAACAATCTCACATGATGCGTCCTATTCCTTCTGTACCAATCCATCCGTCGGGATTGTTCCAGACTGATCGCGACGTCCTGCTCTGCACTGGCTTCCTGTCGTACTCCGGACCCTTCAACCAGGAGTTCCGGAACAAGCTGCTGACGAACTGGCAGTCGGAGCTCCATGACCGACGCATTCCGTACTCGCCAGACCTCAACATCACAGGGTCCTTAGTCGACAACGCCACGGTGAGTACACCTCTCACACCAAGATATGCGTCAGTACTAGGATGACCATACATTGAGTCACTTGTAAGCCCAGTAGGAATAGTAGGGCTGGGGAGGATTTATATGTGTGTCTACCCTGTTGTACATTATCAATTGTATTCCTCATAATGACTTTAATAAACAAATTATTTACATACTTAACACCGGGTGTAGGTGGTCACAACGACCAACATTCTGACCGGGGAAACAAACTTGTTCAGGCAAATCTATCTCGACGTAATATATTGTCCAAATATCAAACATCTAGTATGTGAATCATTTATATTATGTTGGTGTAACATTACTTGCTATTTGTGTGGCCTATACTACATATTGATTCTACAAGCTTAATTCTATATTGTTTTAACTCCTCCTAACGTGGTACATCTTGATGCTATGTATATATCTACTGGCTTTAATCTGTTAATTTTGCCCACATAGCTTTGTTATTTTGTTATTTGTTAGCATCCGTGTGTTATTGGCGTTGCGCCTAGGATACAATATTACACGATATAAATGTACTACATATTAGGCTCGAGATGTCTCCATCAAACCACGTATTCAATGTTCTTTTCAGATCGGCGAATGGAACCTCCAAGGTCTGCCCAACGACGACCTCTCCATCCAGAACGGTATCATCGTGACGAAGGCCACGCGGTACCCGCTGCTGATCGACCGCAGGGACAGGGCAAAACCTGGATCAAGAACAGGAACAAGGACAAGGAACTGCAGGTCCCCCTCCCCCCCCCCCCCACCCCCCCAGCCGCCCCCCCCCCTACCCCTTCTCCGGTTATAGTGGAGAACATTATATTGCCATCTGAAACTGTAACGCTAAATTTAACTTATATCTTTAATATTGGTAGATAGATAGATCTATGTACTATGTTATTTTATGGCTCTTTTTCTTGAGGTGACCCTGCCCAC
>OZ025250.1:8380321-8428778 GCA_964019135.1 Arenicola marina
AACTGTAACGCTAAATTTAACTTATATCTTTAATATTGGTAGATAGATAGATCTATGTACTATGTTATTTTATGGCTCTTTTTCTTGAGGTGACCCTGCCCACTGGCAATCCACTTCAGGGAAAACTGAATAATGTCCCACGATCATAAATGATGTCTAAATGAAAAAAATATATAACACTTCGCTCGCCATCGCGTCATCGTGATTGCTTGTGTCCAGATGACAACCTTGAACCACAAGTATTTCCGGACTCACCTGGAGGACTCGCTGTCGCTGGGCAAGCCGCTCCTGATCGAGGACATCGAGGAGGAGCTCGACCCCGCCCTCGACAACATCCTGGAGAAAAACTTCATCAAGTCGGGCCGCACATACAAGGTACGACACCTCCACGGTGGCATATTCAGGACGCTTTTAACCAATGACCTCCTGGGACAATAAATAGAATGGGGTGAGACATGATCTAGATTAGGTGTCAAGGTGACAACCCACGACCCGCTGATCTGCCGCTTAGCTTGCTTTACTGGAGGCTACCGGCAACTGATATACACCCCGCTTGGTGGCGCCACCACGGGTGTCATCATCGTAATGCAAATATCCAAGACATTAAGTACATCAGGGGCGCGTGCCTATCCCGTGGGTGGTCGGTTGCTTGTATATTCAAGACGCTTTAACCAATTCTGGTAATATCTCGTCAATGGAAAAGGAAGGGACGGGTGGAGCCATGTCCCCGGGTTAACCCCCTACGTTTTGGCTAACTGGCTATGCGTCTTGCTGTTACTATGCTTGACAACATAATCGTTCCTATCATTATGCTTGAAGTAGCAAATGTTCTGCAAATGTGCGTATGTACTGCACTTTGCACTGAACTGATACCATGGGCCTATGATCCGAAAGCAATGAATAAACGTTTATAAAAAAATAGTGATTACTTACTGCTATTGGAATTTTCTTTGTTTTGCTTATTGCTTTATTTTGCGCCGGTGAACATTTCACAGCGATCTCTATATGTTTGGTGAGGAGAGTATTTTTTAATATAAACTTTCCTTTCATAGTGTCTTTTTTGAGGTTTCTGTGAAACGCATGCCATCGAGTGTAGCACATTCAACAAACGAAACATATATACACGTAAAGCATGATGATACATACGTCAAAAACACTCAAACATTAAATATTACGATATAGTCTAGTATCGTAATTGACCGAATAAAATGTCATTGTCTGTTTGATTTTGTCAGTGTTCGAAACAATAACCGTGGGTTGTATCTTCGTTATGATCACGTTTTAACATAATGGAAATACAATTTATAATAATAATGTGTGACATAATTGTCATTGAATTGTTTGTGGTCGTCAGGTTAAAGTAGGCGACAAGGAGGTAGATGTGATGAAAGGCTTCTACCTGTACGTGACGACCAAGCTGCCCAACCCCTCCTACACCCCAGAGATCAGCGCCAGAACCTCCATCATCGACTTCACCGTCACCATGAAGGGACTGGAGGACCAGCTACTGGGCATCGTCATCCTGACCGAGAAACAGGTTAACACGGGGCCCATCCACACCTAGCTACTGGGTTAATGATAACGTCTAGAGGACCAGCTACTGGGCATCGTCATCCTGACCGAGAAACAGGTTAACACGGGGCCCATCCACACCTAGCTAATGGGTTAATGATAACGTCTAGAGGACCAGCTACTGGGCATCGTCATCCTGACCGAGAAACAGGTTAACACGGGGCCCATCCGCACCTAGCGAATGGGTTAATGCTAACGTCTAGAGGACCAGCTATTGGGCATCGTCATCCTGACCGAGAAACAGGTTAACACGGGGCCCATCCACACCTAGCTAATGGGTTAATGATAACGTCTAGAGGACCAGCTACTGGGCATCGTCATCCTGACCGAGAAACAGGTTAACACGGGGCCCATCCGCACCTAGCTAATGGGTTAATGATAACGTCTAGAGGACCAGCTATTGGGCATCGTCATCCTGACCGAGAAACAGGTTAACACGGGGCCCATCCACACCTAGCGAATGAGTTAATGATAACGTCTAGAGGACCAGCTACTGGGCATCGTCATCCTGACCGAGAAACAGGTTAACACGGGGCCCATCCGCACCTAGCTAATGGGTTAATGATAACGTCTAGAGGACCAGCTACTGGGCATCGTCATCCTGACCGAGAAACAGGTTAACACGGGGCCCATCCACACCTAGCTAATGGGTTAATGATAACGTCTAGAGGACCAGCTACTGGGCATCGTCATCCTGACCGAGAAACAGGTTAACACGGGGCCCATCCGCACCTAGCTAATGGGTTAATGATAACGTCTAGAGGACCAGCTACTGGGTATCGTCATCCTGACCGAGAAACAGGTTAACACGGGGCCCATCCACACCTAGCTAATGGGTTAATGATAACGTCTAGAGGACCAGCTACTGGGCATCGTCATCCTGACCGAGAAACAGGTTAACACGGGGCCCATCCACACCTAGCTAATGGGTTAATGATAACGGCGGTTTGGTACCACAGATATAAGCGTTAACGTCATCGCGGTGGCCCGACCCTAGTTCCGTAGTTGATGATATATGGTGGCTCTCACCACATATTAAATGGTAATGCCATTGGTCGATGTAACTACTTCTTTACACCCTATGAATTACTTTGATAGGCTGCCGACATCGACTACAACAGTAAATGCTACCCATGATAAAAAAAAAGGCTTAACTAAAACCATAGTTTTGTTAACATGCAAGGACGTTGCCCGTGATGACGCCCCAGCTCGCCAGTATGACACTAATGCCCTCTCCGTTGTCCCTGCAGGAGTTGGAGTCCGAGAGGACCAAGCTGATGGAGGACGTGACAGCCAACAAGAGAAAGATGCAGGAACTCGAGGACAATCTCCTCCACAAGCTTACTAGTACTAAGGTAAGTAAACCCAGCTTTAAGGAATATTCAACGCTTAAGCTGTCCGATAATTTTCTGACTAATATCGCAAGTTTCAACCCGGAAAAAATTAAGACACCATGTGGCATTATGATGTGTACAGTGTTTGCATAAAGTTTAATATATTTGAAGAGAAGACAGAGTTTCCTGGCGTTGAGCAATATATACGCCATAGGTTTTATAGTGATTACGCTCCTCAGAATCATTATCATGATATAATCTTACATGTTCACGCTGTATCCAGTGTCTAACACTCCTCTCCGGCAGGGCTCCCTGGTGGAGGACGAGTCCCTGATCCAGGTGCTGGCCACCACCAAGGAGACGGGATATAATGTTATATGTTCACGCTGTATCCAGTGTCTAACACTCTTCTCCGACAGGGCTCCCTGGTGGAGGACGAGTCCCTGATCCAGGTGCTGGCCACCACCAAGGAGACGGGATATAATGTTATATGTTCACGCTGTATCCAGTGTCTAACACTCCTCTCCGACAGGGCTCCCTGGTGGAGGACGAGTCCCTGATCCAGGTGCTGGCCACCACCAAGGAGACGGGATATAATGTTATATGTTCACGCTGTATCCAGTGTCTAACACTCCTCTCCGACAGGGCTCGCTGGTGGAGGACGAGCCGCTGATCCAGGTGCTGGCCACCACCAAGGAGACGGGATATAATGTTATATGTTCACGCTGTATCCAGTGTCTAACACTCTTCTCCAACAGGGCTCCCTGGTGGAGGACGAGTCCCTGATCCAGGTGCTGGCCACCACCAAGGAGACGGGATATAATGTTATATGTTCACGCTGTATCCAGTGTCTAACACTCCTCTCCGACAGGGCTCGCTGGTGGAGGACGAGTCCCTGATCCAGGTGCTGGCCACCACCAAGGAGATGGGATATAATGTTATATGTTCACGCTGTATCCAGTGTCTAACACTCCTCTCCGACAGGGCTCGCTGGTGGAGGACGAGTCCCTGATCCAGGTGCTGGCCACCACCAAGGAGACGGGATATAATGTTATATGTTCACGCTGTATCCAGTGTCTAACACTCCTCTCCGACAGGGCTCCCTGGTGGAGGACGAGTCCCTGATCCAGGTGCTGGCCACCACCAAGGAGACGGGATATAATGTTATATGTTCACGCTGTATCCAGTGTCTAACACTCCTCTACGACAGGGCTCGCTGGTGGAGGACGAGTCCCTGATCCAGGTGCTGGCCACCACCAAGGAGACGGGATATAATGTTATATGTTCACGCTGTATCCAGTGTCTAACACTCCTCTCCGACAGGGCTCCCTGGTGGAGGACGAGTCCCTGATCCAGGTGCTGGCCACCACCAAGGAGACGGGATATAATGTTATATGTTCACGCTGTATCCAGTGTCTAACACTCTTCTCCGACAGGGCTCCCTGGTGGAGGACGAGTCCCTGATCCAGGTGCTGGCCACCACCAAGGAGACGGGATATAATGTTATATGTTCACGCTGTATCCAGTGTCTAACACTCCTCTCCGACAGGGCTCCCTGGTGGAGGACGAGTCCCTGATCCAGGTGCTGGCCACCACCAAGGAGACGGGATATAATGTTATATGTTCACGCTGTATCCAGTGTCTAACACTCCTCTCCGACAGGGCTCGCTGGTGGAGGACGAGTCCCTGATCCAGGTGCTGGCCACCACCAAGGAGACGGGATATAATGTTGTATGTTCACGCTGTATCCAGTGTCTAACACTCCTCTCCGACAGGGCTCCCTGGTGGAGGACGAGTCCCTGATCCAGGTGCTGGCCACCACCAAGGAGACGGGATATAATGTTATATGTTCACGCTGTATCCAGTGTCTAACACTCTTCTCCGACAGGGCTCCCTGGTGGAGGACGAGTCCCTGATCCAGGTGCTGGCCACCACCAAGGAGACGGGATATAATGTTATATGTTCACGCTGTATCCAGTGCCTAACACTCCTCTCCGACAGGGCTCCCTGGTGGAGGACGAGTCCCTGATCCAGGTGCTGGCCACCACCAAGGAGACGGGATATAATGTTATATGTTCACGCTGTATCCAGTGTCTAACACTCCTCTCCGACAGGGCTCGCTGGTGGAGGACGAGTCCCTGATCCAGGTGCTGGCCACCACCAAGGAGACGGGATATAATGTTATATGTTCACGCTGTATCCAGTGTCTAACACTCCTCTCCGACAGGGCTCCCTGGTGGAGGACGAGTCCCTGATCCAGGTGCTGGCCACCACCAAGGAGACGGGATATAATGTTATATGTTCACGCTGTATCCAGTGTCTAACACTCTTCTCCGACAGGGCTCCCTGGTGGAGGACGAGTCCCTGATCCAGGTGCTGGCCACCACCAAGGAGACGGGATATAATGTTATATGTTCACGCTGTATCCAGTGCCTAACACTCCTCTCCGACAGGGCTCCCTGGTGGAGGACGAGTCCCTGATCCAGGTGCTGGCCACCACCAAGGAGACGGGATATAATGTTATATGTTCACGCTGTATCCAGTGTCTAACACTCCTCTCCGACAGGGCTCCCTGGTGGAGGACGAGTCCCTGATCCAGGTGCTGGCC
This sequence comes from Arenicola marina, assembly GCA_964019135.1. NCBI lineage: Eukaryota > Metazoa > Annelida > Polychaeta > Arenicolidae > Arenicola > Arenicola marina. The sequence goes on from OZ025250.1 coordinate 8,385,836, forward strand.
ACCACCAAGGAGACGGGATATAATGTTATATGTTCGCGCTGTATCCAGTGTCTAACACTCCTCTCCGACAGGGCTCGCTGGTGGAGGACGAGTCCCTGATCCAGGTGCTGGCCACCACCAAGGAGACGGGATATAATGTTATATGTTCACGCTGTATCCAGTGTCTAACACTCCTCTCCGACAGGGCTCCCTGGTGGAGGACGAGTCCCTGATCCAGGTGCTGGCCACCACCAAGGAGACGGGATATAATGTTATATGTTCACGCTGTATCCAGTGTCTAACACTCTTCTCCGACAGGGCTCCCTGGTGGAGGACGAGTCCCTGATCCAGGTGCTGGCCACCACCAAGGAGACGGGATATAATGTTATATGTTCACGCTGTATCCAGTGCCTAACACTCCTCTCCGACAGGGCTCCCTGGTGGAGGACGAGTCCCTGATCCAGGTGCTCGCCACCACCAAGGAGACGGGATATAATGTTATATGTTCACGCTGTATCCAGTGCCTAACACTCCTCTCCGACAGGGCTCGCTGGTAGAGGACGAGTCCCTGATCCAGGTGCTGGCCACCACCAAGGAGACGGGATATAATGTTATATGTTCACGCTGTATCCAGTGCCTAACACTCCTCTTCGACAGGGCTCCCTGGTGGAGGACGAGTCCCTGATCCAGGTGCTGGCCACCACCAAGGAGACGGGATATAATGTTATATGTTCACGCTGTATCCAGTGTCTAACACTCCTCTCCGACAGGGCTCCCTGGTGGAGGACGAGTCCCTGATCCAGGTGCTGGCCACCACCAAGGAGACGGGATATAATGTTATATGTTCACGCTGTATCCAGTGTCTAACACTCCTCTCCGACAGGGCTCCCTGGTGGAGGACGAGTCCCTGATCCAGGTGCTCGCCACCACCAAGGAGACGGGATATAATGTTATATGTTCACGCTGTATCCAGTGTCTAACACTCCTCTCCGACAGGGCTCGCTGGTGGAGGACGAGTCCCTGATCCAGGTGCTGGCCACCACCAAGAAGACGGGATATAATGTTATATGTTCACGCTGTATCCAGTGTCTAATACTCTTCTCCGACAGGGCTCCCTGGTGGAGGACGAGTCCCTGATCCAGGTGCTGGCCACCACCAAGGAGACGGGATATAATGTTATATGTTCAGGCTGTATCCAGTGTCTAACACTCCTCTCCGACAGGGCTTCCTGGTGGAGGACGAGTCCCTGATCCAGGTGCTGGCCACCACCAAGGAGACGGGATATAATGTTATATGTTCAGGCTGTATCCAGTGTCTAACACTCCTCTCCGACAGGGCTCGCTGGTGGAGGACGAGTCCCTGATCCAGGTGCTGGCCACCACCAAGGAGACGGGATATAATGTTATATGTTCACGCTGTATCCAGTGTCTAACACTCCTCTCCGACAGGGCTCGCTGGTGGAGGACGAGTCCCTGATCCAGGTGCTGGCCACCACCAAGGAGACGGGATATAATGTTATATGTTCAGGCTGTATCCAGTGTCTAACACTCCTCTCCGACAGGGCTTCCTGGTGGAGGACGAGTCCCTGATCCAGGTGCTGGCCACCACCAAGGAGACGGGATATAATGTTATATGTTCAGGCTGTATCCAGTGTCTAACACTCCTCTCCGACAGGGCTCGCTGGTGGAGGACGAGTCCCTGATCCAGGTGCTGGCCACCACCAAGGAGACGGGATATAATGTTATATGTTCACGCTGTATCCAGTGTCTAACACTCCTCTCCGACAGGGCTCGCTGGTGGAGGACGAGTCCCTGATCCAGGTGCTGGCCACCACCAAGGAGACGGGATATAATGTTATATGTTCAGGCTGTATCCAGTGTCTAACACTCCTGTCCGACAGGGCTCCCTGGTGGATGACGAGTCCCTGATCCAGGTGCTGGCCACCACCAAGGAGACGGGATATAATGTTATATGTTCAGGCTGTATCCAGTGTCTAACACTCCTCTCCGACAGGGCTCCCTGGTGGAGGACGAGTCCCTGATCCAGGTGCTGGCCACCACCAAGGAGACGGGATATAATGTTATATGTTCAGGCTGTATCCAGTGTCTAACACTCCTCTCCGACAGGGCTCGCTGGTGGAGGACGAGTCCCTGATCCAGGTGCTGGCCACCACCAAGGAGACGGGATATAATGTTATATGTTCAGGCTGTATCCAGTGTCTAACACTCCTCTCCGACAGGGCTCGCTGGTGGAGGACGAGTCCCTGATCCAGGTGCTGGCCACCACCAAGGAGACGGGATATAATGTTATATGTTCAGGCTGTATCCAGTGTCTAACACTCCTCTCCGACAGGGCTCGCTGGTGGAGGACGAGTCCCTGATCCAGGTGCTGGCCACCACCAAGGAGACGGCCGCCGAGGTCAGCGAGAAGCTCACCGTGGCCGCCGACACCGAAATCAAGATCAATGAGGCCAGAGAGGAGTTCAGACCAGGTGTCGTCACTCATTCAGTCAACCAGCCACAGTTCTCTTACCCGGCCATATATATATGCCAATAATGTCACTGTGTGTGGACGGTTAATTTGTGTGGTTGAGCAAGGCTCTGCTATTGCAGCTACTTTAATTAATCTCTGGGTGGAGCCTAATCTTCGCTGTCGTCGTTCTGCCTAATATGCCGTTTCAGTGTTATCTTTTTGTTATATACGCCATTCTCAGATGTCGTGTTTCACTTGTTGCGCAACACGAGCGAGTTATCGTTTTACCCTTCGCGACCGAAATGATCTCTTAGGTCACTGAAAAAAAATGTATGCGTCTGACAATGTTTGCGCGGCATAAAAAATCAATTATACCTGTCGTAGATATAAATTGGTACTCGAACGTAATTATGTTAGAATAAATTAATGAGAGCTTTTATTTAACCTGACATTTATTTGAGCAAGTCATGGCCGCCTGACTAGATTAATAACCTTTGATGTTTATATATAACAATTTAAAACAGTAGTCGAATCAACACGTGGGTTAATTACGCCACGTTACATGAGAAACGCTAAACTGTATCCTCCATATTCGGTCTAAACTGCTAATTCGTTATGACGAATGTGTTAAAGGATATTGTGATATGATATGTGTTTGATCCTCCTTCGTGTGTGTTGCAGTCGCCACCCGTGGCAGTATTCTGTACTTCTTGATCTGTGATATGAGCATGGTCAACTCCATGTACCAAACCTCGCTCAGACAATTCCTCGGCATTTTCGACCACTCCATGGCCAAGTTAGTCGATAGCTAAGCTTATGCTTCTGTAGTCTCATGTCAACAAAAAATGTAGAGGTGCTTAGAAGTGTCGCGGTTCTTGTGTTTAATTTGTTCAAACGTCATACCGCAATCTGCTGATGTATACATAAATGCGCAATATATATACATGTCATGTACAAATTTGTACTGTAGGCCCGTGGCCCGTTGAAGTTCAATAAATGTTACATTATTCTATTTATTATACAGTGGTAGGGTCAAGGTCGTCAATATGGTGTGACGTGGACATGTGATATAGATGAGCCTAAATATATAACCAAGGTTAAATCCAACGTTTACTGTAGCCAATTTGGCAAACTTATGGGAGCTTAGCCATGGCGGCTAATCATGTGAAACAAGTGTAGTCAATGTGAGATAGATTAACCAATACAGTGCAGTAACTGAGTTCGGCTCGACTCCTACCTGTTTTTGTGATTCTGATGTATTCGATGTATATGTCCCGAGCAGTTTTCTTCTTTGAGAATGTTTCGACCAGTTGGCAAGAGAAGTTTTCTTTTTCGGGAAGCATGTATATGCCGACAACGGGATCGTTATGGGAGAGAAAAACTCCTTTCACAACGTTCCGTATCGCTTTTTGGCTAAATTCAGTGTCGTTTTTTTTCTAAACTGCCACAATCTGTGTCGATGTAGCTTTTTCAGATCTTCAGTGTGGAAATTGGGGTCAAATGTGGAATGTGGAATTACAACATTAACGTGTTGCTTGTTATTTAAAGGTCCGAGAAGTCGCCGGTGACGACGAAGCGGATCCTGTCCATCATCGAGTTCCTGACGTTCGAGGTGTTCAAGTACACGTGTCGCGGACTCTACGAGAGCCACAAGTTCCTCTTCACCATGCTCATCACGCTCAAGATCGAGCTGCAGAAGGCAAAGATTAAACACGAGGAGTTCCAAGTACTCATCAAAGGTCGGCTTCGTACAATATCCCACTGGACAGTTGTGTGTTGTTCCTCTAAGGCTGGCCTCACTTGTGGTGCTATAGGGCTGCCATCCTAGTATGTCTAGGGTTAGACTGCTGTTTCAAATACTAGAGCGAATGTGTAAGAGTTGAGTGTTGTTTCTTGTAAGTGATGTGATATTACATCATGAATGTATTCTTTCAAATGCAATACTAAGTGCATTAATGTCATTTATGCGATCAATAATTGATACAAAATTAAGCCGGCAAGATGGCGACCCTTTAGGACACCAGCACTACCTTCTTTCATGTAACAGTGACCAAGCTATTACTCGACGTGTCGTTGCCTATGACCTGGAATCGTATTTAATGTATGTTTATGCTTTTGAGATTCAGTTCATGATGTGGACGTGCACGTCTTTAACACGGATATGGCGTGTGTCTCCCATTGACAGGTGGCGCCGCTCTCAACCTGAACGCTGTCCAACCCAAGCCCAGCAAGTGGATCACAGATATGACGTGGCTCAATCTCGTGGAGCTCAGCAAGCTTCAACAGTTCGGGGAAATCCTCAACCAGGTCAGCTGGTCGCCCCTTAAAAATAACTCTTATCTTTAATTTATTTTTATATAAAATCCCCAGGATGTTCTGTTTTAAACTAGTCTGGCGTGGGCCTCGTCTGAAATGACTATGTACGTGTATGATAGCGGCTTCGTGGAGTTATTATCCTGGTGATTTATCAGCTCTGACTAATTAGCAAGCATAATAACCACGTCTTAACCGCGTCCTGTGTAGTATGTTATGACGGACGCCCTCACAGTGGGCTCAGAGACATCTAGGTCTGGTTCACCCAGTGGTGCACACCGTGCTTCACCCAGTCGTCCACCCTGTGGTTAACCCTGTCGTTCACCCTGTCGTTCACCCTCTCGTTCACCCCGCCGTCCACCCTGTGGTTAACCCTGTCGTTCACCCTCTCGTTCACCCCGCCGTTTACCCCGCCGTTCACCTTGTGGTTCACCCTGTCGTTCACCCTGTAGATCGCGCTTAACGAGAAGGCTGGAAGGCGTGGTTCGCTCCGTCGTTCACCTAGTAGTTCTCCCTCTCGTTCACCCTGTCGTGCACCCCTGGTTCACACTTTCGTTCACCCTGTTGTGCAGCCTGTCGTCCACCCTCTCGTTTAACCTCTTGTTCACGCTGTCGTTCACCCTGTCCACCCCGTCGTTCACTCCGTCGTTCACCCCGTCGTTCAACTGGGCGTTCACCCTTGCGTTCACCCCGCCGTTCCCCGTGTGGTTCACCCCGCCGTTCCCCGTGTGGTTCACCCCGCCGTTCACCCTGTAGTTTACCCTATTGTTCACCATGCCGTTCACCTTGGCGTTCACCCTTGCGTTCACCCCGCTGTTCCTCTTGTGGTTCACTCCGTCGTTCACCCCGTCGTTTACTATGTTGTTCAACATGTAGATTGCGCGCAACGAGAAAGGCTGGAAGGCGTGGTTTGACAAGGACGCTCCGGAAGAAGAACAAATGCCGGACGGATACACCGCGTCACTGGACACCTTCAGAAAGCTTCTCCTCGTCAGGTCAGAAGTCTAGCCTTTCACCGTTTAGGGACGATTACATCTTACATTATGTAGTGATAATAAAAATTGGTATCCTAGTTTAACTGTACCTTCATGCATGTTCAGTGTACATGTAACATTATTATTGTAATATGCCTTAGATAGTGCTTAATTGGATTAAATGACCTAATAGTGAACTTTGTAGAAAATGCAATAAAACAATTTTGTTCAATACCTTTTTCATGAAGGTAAATTAAGTTTTATGTCCATAATGTGTAGGCCACAGGCCCGTAGTCCAGAATACGCAACAAAGGAAACAAAATAACTGACTCACTCAAGGTAGCAAAAGCTAGTTTCTAAGCCCGCACCGTCATGTTAAATTGGTATATCAAGTTTACTTCCCTAATTCAAGATTAGATCCGCAAATCAAGGTTACATCCACGAATAGAAATTACATCCGCAAATCAAGATTACATCGTCAAATCAAGGGAACCTTATCTGAACAATGACACTGACGGAACTAAGCCAAGCCTTATCTTACCGTTCTTTTTCTCTCCCTCCCTCTGGAGTCTATTGATAAACACATCATTTCTAGGCTGAACTGATTAACCATTAATCGCGCACGGCCCTGATGTCCACAGATCCTGGTGTCCCGACCGAACCATCGCCCAGGCCAGGAAGTACATCGCCGACTCGATGGGCAAGCGATACGCGGACGCCGTCATTCTGGATCTGAAGGCGACCTGGATCGAGAGCGACCCGCGCGTGCCGCTCATCTGTCTGCTCTCCATGGGGTCCGACCCCACCAACCAGATCGAGGACCTCGCCAAGAGACAGGGACTCGGTAATACACCGTTACAGACTCCGGGCTAAGCCCCGCCAAGAGACAGGGACTCGGTAATACACCGTTACAGACTCCGGGCTAAGCCCCGCCAAGAGACAGGGACTCGGTAATACACCGCTCCAGACTCCGGGCTAAGCCCCGCCAAGAGACAGGGACTCGGTAATACACCGCTCCAGACTCCGGGCTAAGCCCCGCCAAGAGACAGGGACTCGGTAATACACCGCTCCAGACTCCGAGCTAAGCCCCGCCAAGAAACAGGGACTCGGTAATACACCGTTACAGACTCCGAGCTAAGCCTCGCCAAGAGACAGGGACTCGGTAATACACCGCTCCAGACTCCGGGCTAAGCCTCGCCAAGAGACAGGGACTCGGTAATACACCGTTACAGACTCCGAGCTAAGCCTCGCCAAGAGACAGGGACTCGGTAATACACCGCTACAGACTCCGAGCTAAGCCTCGCCAAGAGACAGGGACTCGGTAATACACCGCTCCAGACTCCGGGCTAAGCCTCGCCAAGAGACAGGGACTCGGTAATACACCGTTACAGACTCCGGGCTAAGCCCCGCCAAGAGACACGGACTCGGTAATACACCGCTCCAGACTCCGGGCTAAGCCCCGCCAAGAGACAGGGACTCGGTAATACACCGTTACAGACTCCGGGCTAAGCCCCGCCAAGAGACAGGGACTCGGTAATACACCGTTACAGACTCCGAGCTAAGCCCCGCCAAGAGACAGGGACTCGGTAATACACCGCTCCAGACTCCGGGCTAAGCCCCGCCAAGAGACAGGGACTCGGTAATACACCGCTCCAGACTCCGGGCTAAGCCTCGCCAAGAGACAGGGACTCGGTAATACACCGTTACAGACTCCGAGCTAAGCCCCGCCAAGAGACAGGGACTCGGTAATACACCGTTACAGACTCCGGGCTAAGCCCCGCCAAGAGACAGGGACTCGGTAATACACCGCTCCAGACTCCGGGCTAAGCCCCGCCAAGAGACAGGGACTCGGTAATACACCGCTATAGACTCCGAGCTAAGCCTCGCCAAGAGACAGGGACTCGGTAATACACCGCTACAGACTCCGGGCTAAGCCCCGCCAAGAGACAGGGACTCGGTAATACACCGTTACAGACTCCGGGCTAAGCCTTGCCAAGAGACAGGGACTCGGTAATACACCGTTACAGACTCCGAGCTAACCCTCGCCAAGAGACAGGGACTCGGTAATACACCGTTACAGACTACGGGCTAAGCCTCGCCAAGAGACAGGGACTCGGTAATACACCGTTACAGACTCCGAGCTAAGCCTCGCCAAGAGACAGGGACTCGGTAATACACCGCTCCAGACTCCGGGCTAAGCCCCGCCAAGAGACAGGGACTCGGTAATACACCGTTACGGACTCCGGGCTAAGCCTCGCCAAGAGACAGGGACTCGGTAATACACCGTTACAGACTCCGAGCTAAGCCTCGCCAAGAGACAGGGACTCGGTAATACACCGTTACAGACTCCGGGCTAAGCCCCGCCAAGAGACAGGGACTCGGTAATACACCGTTACAGACTCCGAGCTAAGCCTCGCCAAGAGACAGGGACTCGGTAATACACCGCTCCAGACTCCGGGCTAAGCCCCGCCAAGAGACAGGGACTCGGTAATACACCGTTACAGACTCCGAGCTAACCCTCGCCAAGAGACAGGGACTCGGTAATACACCGTTACAGACTCCGAGCTAAGCCCCGCCAAGAGACAGGGACTCGGTAATACACCGTTACAGACTCCGAGCTAAGCCTCGCCAAGAGACAGGGACTCGGTAATACACCGTTACAGACTCCGAGCTAAGCCTCGCCAAGAGACAGGGACTCGGTAATACACCGTTACAGACTCCGAGCTAAGCCCCGCCAAGAGACAGGGACTCGGTAATACACCGTAACAGACTCCGAGCTAAGCCCCGCCAAGAGACAGGGACTCGGTAATACACCGTTACAGACTCCGAGCTAAGCCCCGCCAAGAGACAGGGACTCGGTAATACACCGTTACAGACTCCGAGCTAAGCCTCGCCAAGAGACAGGGTCTCGGTAATACACCGTTACAGACTCCGAGCTAAGCCCCGCCAAGAGACAGGGACTCGGTAATACACCGCTACAGACTCCGGGCTAAGCCTCGCCAAGAGACAGGGACTCGGTAATACACCGCTCCAGACTCCGAGCTAAGCCCCGCCAAGAGACAGGGACTCGGTAATACACCGTTACAGACTCCGAGCTAAGCCCCGCCAAGAGACAGGGACTCGGTAATACACCGTTACAGACTCCGGGCTAAGCCCCGCCAAGAGACAGGGACTCGGTAATACACCGCTACAGACTCCGAGCTAAGCCTCGCCAAGAGACAGGGACTCGGTAATACACCGCTCCAGACTCCGGGCTAAGCCCCGCCAAGAGACAGGGACTCGGTAATACACCGTTACAGACTCCGGGCTAAGCCCCGCCAAGAGACAGGGACTCGGTAATACACCGTTACAGACTCCGAGCTAAGCCCCGCCAAGAGACAGGGACTCGGTAATACACCGTTACAGACTCCGGGCTAAGCCTCGCCAAGAGAAAGGGACTCGGTAATACACCGTTACAGACTCCGGGCTAAGCCCCGCCAAGAGACAGGGACTCGGTAATACACCGCTCCAGACTCCGGGCTAAGCCCCGCCAAGAGACAGGGACTCGGTAATACACCGCTCCAGACTCCGGGCTAAGCCCCGCCAAGAGACAGGGACTCGGTAATACACCGCTCCAGACTCCGGGCTAAGCCCCGCCAAGAGACAGGGACTCGGTAATACACCGCTCCAGACTCCGGGCTAAGCCCCGCCAAGAGACAGGGACTCGGTAATACACCGTTACAGACTCCGGGCTAAGCCCCGCCAAGAGACAGGGACTCGGTAATACACCGTTACAGACTCCGAGCTAAGCCTCGCCAAGAGACAGGGACTCGGTAATACACCGTTACAGACTCCGAGCTAAGCCCCGCCAAGAGACAGGGACTCGGTAATACACCGTTACAGACTCCGAGCTAAGCCTCGCCAAGAGACAGGGACTCGGTAATACACCGCTACAGACTCCGAGCTAAGCCTCGCCAAGAGACAGGGACTCGGTAATACACCGTTACAGACTCCGGGCTAAGCCCCGCCAAGAGACAGGGACTCGGTAATACACCGTTACAGACTCCGAGCTAACCCTCGCCAAGAGACAGGGACTCGGTAATACACCGTTACAGACTCCGGGCTAAGCCCCGCCAAGAGACAGGGACTCGGTAATACACCGCTACAGACTCCGAGCTAAGCCTCGCCAAGAGACAGGGACTCGGTAATACACCGTTACAGACTCCGGGCTAAGCCCCGCCAAGAGACAGGGACTCGGTAATACACCGTTACAGACTCCGAGCTAACCCCCGCCAAGAGACAGGGACTCGGTAATACACCGTTACAGACTCCGAGCTAAGCCCCGCCCACGATTAAGTCCTTTGTCGTTATTCGTGAGTAGGACAATGAGCCGTGGTTCACTCGGTGTGTATGTCTCATAATGCTATGATGTTTGACTGTCACAATGAGCCGTGGTTCACTCGGTGTGTATGTCTCATAATGCTATGATGTTTGACTGTCACAATGAGCGGTGGTTCACTCGGTGTGTATGTCTCATAATGCTATGATGTTTGACTGTCCCAATGAGCCGTGGTTCACTCGGTGTGTATGTCTCATAATGCTATGATGTTTGACTACCACAATGAGCCGTGGTTCACTCGGTGTGTATGTCTCATAATGCTATGATGTTTGACTGTCCCAATGAGCCGTGGTTCACTCGGTGTGTATGTCTCATAATGCTATGATGTTTGACTGCCACAATGAGCGGTGGTTCACTCGGTGTGTATGTCTCATAATGCTATGATGTTTGACTGTCACAATGAGCCGTGGTTCACTCGGTGTGTATGTCTCATGATGCTATGATGTATGACTGTCACAATGAGCGGTGGTTCACTCGGTGTGTATGTCTCATAATGCTATGATGTTTGACTGTCCCAATGAGCCGTGGTTCACTCGGTGTGTATGTCTCATAATGCTATGATGTTTGACTGCCACAATGAGCGGTGGTTCACTCGGTGTGTATGTCTCATAATGCTATGATGTTTGACTGTCACAATGAGCCGTGGTTCACTCGGTGTGTATGTCTCATAATGCTACGATGTTTGACTGTCACAATGAGCCGTGGTTCATTCGGTGTGTATTTCTCATAATGCTATGATGTTTGACTGTCACAATGAGCCGTGGTTCACTCGGTGTGTATGTCTCATAATGCTATGATGTTTGACTGTCACAATGAGCCGTGGTTCACTCGGTGTGTATGTCTCATAATGCTATGATGTTTGACTGTTACAATGAGCCGTGGTTCACTCGGTGTGTATGTCTCATAATGCTATGATGTTTGACTGTCACAATGAGCGGTGGTTCACTCGGTGTGTATGTCTCATAATGCTATAATGTTTGACTGTCACAATGAGCCGTGGTTCACTCGGTGTGTATGTCTCATAATACTATGATGTTTGACTGTCACAATGAGCCGTGGTTCACTCGGTGTGTATGTCTCATAATGCTATGATGTTTGACTGCCACAATGAGCCGTGGTTCACTCGGTGTGTATGTCTGATAATGCTATGATGTTTGACTGTCACAATGAGCCGTGGTTCACTCGGTGTGTATGTCTCATAATGCTATGATGTTTGACTGTTACAATGAGCCGTGGTTTACTCGGTGTGTATGTCTCATAATGCTGTGATGTTTGACTGTCACAATGAGCGGTGGTTCACTGGGTGTGTATGTCTCATAATGCTATGATGTTTGACTGTCACAATGAGCGTGGTTCACTCGGTGTGTATGTCTGATAATGCTATGATGTTTGACTGTCACAATGAGCCGTGGTTCACTCGGTGTGTATGTCTCATAATGTTATGATGTTTGACGATCACAATGAGCCGTGGTTCACTCGGTGTGTATGTTTCATAATGCTATGAAGTTTGACTGTCACAATGAGCCGTGGTTCACTCGGTGTGTATGTCGCATAATGCTATGATGTTTGACTGTCACAATGAGCCGTGGTTCACTCGGTGTGTATGTCTCATAATGCTATGATGTTTGACTGTCACAATGAGCCGTGGTTCACTCGGTTTGTATGTCTCATAATACTATGATGTTTGACTGTCACAATGAGCCATGGTTCACTCGGTGTGTATGTCTCATAATGCTATGATGTTTGACTGTCACAATGAGCGGTGGTTCACTCGGTGTGTATGTCTCATAATGCTATGATGTTTGACTGTCACAATGAGCCGTGGTTCACTCGGTGTGTATGTCTCATAATGCTATGATGTTTGACTGTCACAATTAGCCGTGGTTCACTCGGTGTGTATGTCTCATAATGCTATGATGTTTGACTGTCACAATGAGCCGTGGTTCACTCGGTGTTTATGTCTCATAATGCTATGAGGTTTGACTGTCACAATGAGCCGTGGTTCACTCGGTGTGTATGTCTCATAATGCTATGATGTTTGACTGTCACAATGAGCCGTGGTTCACTCGGTGTGTATGTCTCATAATGCTATGATGTTTGACTGTCGCAATGAGCCGTGGTTCACTCGGTGTGTATGTCTCATAATGCTATGAGGTTTGACTGTCACAATGAGCCGTGGTTCACTCGGTGTGTATGTCTCATAATGCTATAATGTTTGACTGTCACAATGAGCCGTGGTTCACTCGGTGTGTATGTCTCATAATGCTATGATGTGACTGTCACAATGAGCCGTGGTTCACTCGGTGTGTATGTCTCATAATGTTATGATGTTTGACTGTCACAATGAGCCGTGGTTCACTCGGTGTGTATGTCTCATAATGCTATGATGTTTGACTGTCACAATGAGCTGTGGCTCACTCGGTGTGTATGTCTCATAATGCTATGATGTTTGACTGTCACAATGAGCCGTGGTTCACTCGGTGTTTATGTCTCATAATGCTATGAGGTTTGACTGTCACAATGAGCCGTGGTTCACTCGGTGTGTATGTCTCATAATGCTATGATGTTTGACTGTCACAATGAGCTGTGGCTCACTCGGGTTTGTATGTCTCATAATGCTATGATGTTTGACTGTCACAATGAGCCGTGGTTCACTCGGTGTGTATGTCTCATAATGCTAGGATGTTTGACTACCATAATGAGCCGTGGTTCACTCGGTTTGTATGTCTCATAATGCTATGATGTTTGACTGTCACAATGAGCGGTGGTTCACTCGGTGTGTATGTCTCATAATGCTATGATGTTTGACTGTCATAATGAGCGGTGGTTCACTCGGTGTGTATGTCTCATAATGCTATGATGTTTGATTGTCACAATGAGCCGTGGTTCACTCGGTGTGTATGTCTCATAATGCTATAATGTTTGCCTGTCACAATGAGCCGTGGTTCACTCGGTGTGTATGTCTCATAATGCTATGATGTTTGACTGTCACAATGAGCGGTGGTTCACTCGGTGTGTATGTCTCATAATGCTATGATGTTTGACTGCCACAATGAGCCGTGGTTCACTCGGTGTGTATGTCTCATAATGCTATGATGTTTGACTGTCACAATGAGCCGTGGTTCACTCGGTGTGTATGTCTGATAATGCTATGATGTTTGACTGTCACAATGAGCCGTGGTTCACTCGGTGTGTATGTCTCATAATGCTATGATGTTTGACTGTTACAATGAGCCGTGGTTCACTTGGTGTGTATGTCTCATAATGCTATGATGTTTGACTGTCACAATGAGCCGTGGTTCACTCGGTGTGTATGTCTCATAATACTATGATGTTTGACTGTCACAATGAGCCGTGGTTCACTCGGTGTGTATGTCTCATAATGCTATGATGTGACTGTCCCAATGAGCGTGGTTCACTCGGTGTGTATGTCTCATAATGCTATGATGTTTGACTGTCACAATGAGCCGTGGTTCACTCGGTGTGTATGTCTCATAATGCTATGATGTTTGACTACCACAATGAACCGTGGTTCACTCGGTGTGTATGTCTCATAATGCTATGATGTTTGACTACCACAATGAGCCGTGGTTCACTCGGTGTGTATGTCTCATAATACTATGATGTTTGACTGTCACAATGAGCCGTGGTTCACTCGGTGTGTATGTCTCATAATGCTATGATGTGACTGTCCCAATGAGCGTGGTTCACTCGGTGTGTATGTCTCATAATGCTATGATGTTTGACTGTCACAATGAGCCGTGGTTCACTCGGTGTGTATGTCTCATAATGCTATGATGTTTGACTACCACAATGAACCGTGGTTCACTCGGTGTGTATGTCTCATAATGCTATGATGTTTGACTACCACAATGAGCCGTGGTTCACTCGGTGTGTATGTCTCATAATGCTATGATGTTTGACTACCACAATGAGCCGTGGTTCACTCGGTGTGTATGTCTCACGCAGAGTGTCGCGCCATCTCCATGGGACAGGGTCAGGAGGTCCACGCCCGCAGACTCGTCGGCCAGTTCATGCAGAGCGTGAGTGTAACCTCCATACAAGACACCCGATCCACCACTATTTCACCTGTTACTCCTGTTCGAAGAGACGTAATATATATCCTGACCATTAAACATATATTTTTGCCGTAGCCGGAGGGCACGTGGTGAATATTCGGACTGGAGTAACATGTCCTCGTTGGCCGGCTGGTTAGGAACATTATAACCAATCTGAATTACTAATGTAATTAATAACAACTGGTAATAATTAACCACTTATCGAGAATTATGTTAGCTCTTTACGTACCTTAGAAAGCTAATTATTCATCGAGTGCTTGGGAATAATAATCGGCCAGCCAGGCGGGAACATGTTTGGACATGTGTCGTAAACTGTCGGCCGTATATCTTTTTTGAGCAGACTTCGTTAATACATTATTGCCCACGGTAAAGTGATACCCGTCTTGTGGTGTAACAGGCACTGTTCCGTGTTCCAGGGTGGCTGGGCCTTGCTCCAGAACTGCCATCTGGGACTCGGCTTCATGGACGAGCTTCTGGAGACAGTCACTGACGCCGAGACCATCAACCCCGGGTTCAGAGTCTGGATCACGACTGAAGTGCACGAACACTTCCCCATCAGTCTGCTCCAGGTAAGGGGTCTGGCCGTGTAGATCTGTGGCGGACACCCATCAGTCTGCTCCAGGTAAGGGGTCTGGCCGTGTAGATCTGTGGCGGACACCCATCAGTCTGCTCCAGGTAAGGGGTCTGGCCATGTAGATCTGTGGGGGACACCCATCAGTCTACTCCAGGTAAGGGGTCTTGCCGTGTAGATCTGTGGCGGACACCCATCAGTCTGCTCCAGGTAAGGGGTCTGGCCGTGTAGATCTGTGGCGGACACCCATCAGTCTGCTCCAGGTAAGGGGTGTGGCCGTGTAGATCTGTGGTAGACACCCATCAGTCTGCTCCAGGTAAGGGGTGTGGCCGTGTAGATCTGTGGTAGACACCCATCAGTCTGCTCCAGGTAAGGGGTGTGGCCGTGTAGATCTGTGGTAGACACCCATCAATCTGCTCCAGGTAAGAGGTGTGGCCGTGTAGATCTGTGGTAGACACCCATCAGTCTGCTCCAGGTAAGAGGTGTGGCCGTGTAGATCTGTGGTAGACACCCATCAGTCTGCTCCAGGTAAGGGGTCTGGCCGTGTAGATCTGTGGCGGACACCCATCAGTCTGCTCCAGGTGAGGGGTCTGGCCGTGTAGATCTGTGGCGGACACCCATCAGTCTGCTCCAGGTAAGGGGTCTGGCCATGTAGATCTGTGGCGGACACCCATCAGTCTGCTCCAGGTAAGGGGTCTGGCCGTGTAGATCTGTGGTGGACACCCATCAGTCTGCTCCAGGTAAGGGGTCTGGCCGTGTAGATCTGTGGCGGACACCCATCAGTCTACTCCAGGTAAGGGGTGTGGCCGTGTAGATCTGTGGTAGACACCCATCAGTCTGCTCCAGGTAAGAGGTGTGGCCGTGTAGATCTGTGGTAGACACCCATCAGTCTGCTCCAGGTAAGGGGTCTGGCCGTGTAGATCTGTGGCGGACACCCATCAATCTGCTCCAGGTAAGGGGTCTGGCCGTGTAGATCTGTGGCGGACACCCATCAGTCTGCTCCAGGTAAGGGGTCTGGCCGTGTAGATCTGTGGCGGACACCCATCAGTCTGCTCCAGGTGAGGGGTCTGGCCGTGTAGATCTGTGGTGGACACCCATCAGTCTGCTCCAGGTAAGGGGTCTGGCCGTGTAGATCTGTGGCGGACACCCATCAGTCTGCTCCAGGTAAGGGGTCTGGCCGTGTAGATCTGTGGCGGACACCCATCAGTCTACTCCAGGTAAGGGGTCTGGCCGTGTAGATCTGTGGCGGACACCCATCAGTCTGCTCCAGGTGAGGGGTCTGGCCGTGTAGATCTGTGGCGGACACCCATCAGTCTGCTCCAGGTGAGGGGTCTGGCCATGTAGATCTGTGGGGGACACCCATCAGTCTGCTCCAGGTAAGGGGTCTGGCCGTGTAGATCTGTGGCGGACACCCATCAGTCTGCTCCAGGTGAGGGGTCTGGCCGTGTAGATCTGTGGTAGACACCCATCAGTCTGCTCCAGGTAAGGGGTCTGGCCGTGTAGATCTGTGGCGGACACCCAACAGTCTGCTCCAGGTAAGGGGTCTGGCCGTGTAGATCTGTGGCGGACACCCATCAGTCTGCTCCAGGTAAGGGGTCTGGCCGTGTAGATCTGTGGTGGACACCCATCAGTCTGCTCCAGGTAAGGGGTCTGGCCATGTAGATCTGTGGCGGACACCCATCAGTCTGCTCCAGGTAAGGGGTCTGGCCGTGTAGATCTGTGGCGGACACCCATCAGTCTGCTCCAGGTAAGGGGTCTGGCCATGTAGATCTGTGGCGGACACCCATCAGTCTGCTCCAGGTAAGGGGTCTGGCCGTGTAGATCTGTGGTAGACACCCATCAGTCTGCTCCAGGTGAGGGGTCTGGCCGTGTAGATCTGTGGCGGACACCCATCAGTCTGCTCCAGGTAAGGGGTCTGGCCGTGTAGATCTGTGGCGGACACCCATCAGTCTGCTCCAGGTAAGGGGTGTGGCCGTGTAGATCTGTGGTAGACACCCATAACGCACGCTACCACTGAGCTACGTCTTGGGGACATTGTATTTGTCGGGCAAAATGATGACGAGTTAATGAATGTTGTATTGAAGGTGATGAGTCTGTATTTAAGGTGTTGGATCCTTTCCTGAAGCTTTGAGGAAACACATACCTGGATACAAATCAATTCACGCACGCTGATTACTGTTTTCAGTCGTCCATCAAGTTTACGAACGAGCCTCCCCAGGGTATCAAGGCGGGTCTGAAGAGAACCTACGCCGGCATCTCTCAGGACTACATCGACATCAGCAATATGGCGCAGTGGAAGCCCATGCTGTATGGAGTCTCCTTCCTCCACACCGTAGTGCAGGTCAGTGAAAACCCATGCTGTATGGAGTCTCCTTCCTCCACACCGTAGTGCAGGTCAGTGAAAACCCATGCTGTATGGAGTCTCCTTCCTCCACACCGTAGTACAGTCAGTACCCCGGGCTCCTCAGTCACCATGTCACAGGAATCACTTCAAATGATGGCTGTGGATGTCATCATGCAAGATTTATGGTCAACAATTTTTTATTACCCCGCCCCCCCCCCCCCCACCACCCACTTCCTCATTCGCCGTCTATGGATCAAAGATATATTTAGAACGCCTTGTTCGACCTTAATTATAAAACTACTCGAATGCAAAAATATATATCGTACGTTAATTATCAGCGCGCATGTTGTATGGCATGCGAAATCGTTGACAACTGCAGCTAATCAACAGCTGAATGCTGTCCGTATCCATCTCTCTCGTCTTTTCTCTTTGCTGTAGGAACGGCGTAAGTTCGGTCCGCTGGGATGGAACATTCCCTACGAGTTCAACTCGTCTGATTGGCAGTCAAGCGTCCAGTTTGTGCAGAACCACCTGGATGACATGGACCCCAAGAAGGTCAGTGGGTCATGGATACCGGGTCGTGTCACAGTGGGTCATGGATACCGGGTCGTGTCACAGTGGGTCATGGATACCGGGTCGTGTCACAGTGACTCATGGATACCGGGTCGTGTCACAGTGGGTCATGGATACCCGGGTCGTGTCACAGTGGGCCATGGATACAGGGTCGTGTCACAGTGGGTCATGGATACAGGGTCGTGTCACAATGGGTCATGGATACAGGTTCGTGTCACAGTGGGTCATGGATACAGTGTCCTGTCACACTGGGTCATGGATACAATGTCCTGTCACAGTGGGTCATGGATACAGGTTCGTGTCACAGTGGGTCATGGATACAGTGTCGTGTCACTGGGTCATGGATACAGGGTCGTGTCACAGTGGGTCATGGATACAGGTTCGTGTCACAGTGGGTCATGGATACAGTGTCGTGTCACACTGGGTCATGGATACAATGTCCTGTCACAGTGGGTCATGGATACAGGGTCGTGGCACAGTGGGTCATGGATACAGGGTCGTATCACAGTGGGTAATGGATACAGTGTCCTGTCACAGTGAGTCATGGATACTGGGTACTGTCACAGTGGGTCATGGATACAGGGTCGTGGCACAGTGGGTCATGGATACAGGTTCGTGTCACAGTGGGTCATGGATACAGTGTCGTGTCACACTGGGTCATGGATACAATGTCCTGTCACAGTGGGTCATGGATACAGGGTCGTGGCACAGTGGGTCATGGATACAGGGTCGTATCACAGTGGGTAATGGATACAGTGTCCTGTCACATTGGGTCATGGATACTGGGTACTGTCACAGTGGGTCATGGATACTGGGTACTGTCACAGTGGGTCATGGATACTGGGTACTGTCACAGTGGGTAATGGATACTGGGTACTGTCACAGTGGGTAATGGATACAGTGTCCTGTCACAGTGGGTCATGGATACTGGGTACTGTCACAGTGGGTCATGGATACTGGGTACTGTCACAGTGGGTAATGGATACAGTGTCCTGTCACAGTGGGTCATGGATACTGGGTACTGTCACAGTGGGTCATGGATACTGGGTACTGTCACAGTGGGTAATGGATACAGTGTCCTGTCACAGTGGGTCATGGATACTGGGTAATATCACAGTGGGTCATGGATACTGGGTACTGTCACAGTGGGTAATGGATACAGTGTCCTGTCACAGTGGGTCATGGATACTGGGTACTGTCACAGTGGGTCATGGATACAGGGTCGTGGCACAGTGGGTAATGGATACTGGGTACTGTCACAGTGGGTAATGGATACAGTGTCCTGTCACAGTGGGTCATGGATACTGGGTACTGTCACAGTGGGTCATGGATACTGGGTACTGTCACAGTGGGTATTGGATACAGTGTCCTGTCACAGTGGGTCATGGATACTGGGTACTGTCACAGTGGGTCATGGATACTGGGTACTGTCACAGTGGGTAATGGATACAGTGTCCTGTCACAGTGGGTCATGGATACAGTGTCCTGTCACGGTGGGTCATGGATACTGGGTACTGTCACAGTGGGTCATTCCACAGGTCATTCTACAGCGGGTCTGTCTACATTATTTAAGCTGTAACCGTTTGAACGATTACTGATCTAGAAATGTATGTTCCAATCCACTAATGTAACTAGTGCTTGCTTATATTCCTCAGTGACTATGCTATAAACGGATTTTGTATAAAAATTATATCATCACAGTACGTTATATTGTATGAAAGTGATATAATCTCAGTATATTATTTTGTATGGAAGTGATATAACGCCAGTCTATTATATTGTATGGAATTGATATAAAGCCAGTCTATTATATTGTATGGAAGTGATGTAAAGCCAGTATATTATATTGTATGGAAGTTATATAAAGCCAGTATAGTATATTGTATGGAAGTGATGTAAAGCCACTATGTTATATTGTATGGAAGTGATATAAAGCCACTACATTATATTGTATGAAAGTGATATAAAGCCACTATAATATATTGTATGGAAGTGATATAATCTGAGTATTGTATGAAAGTGATATAATCTCAGTATATTATATTGTATGAAAGGGATCTAATTTCAGTATTATATTGTATGAAAGTGATATAATCTCAGTACATTATATTGTATGAAAGTGATATAATCTCAGTATATTATGTTGTATGAACGCGATATAAAGCCAGTATATTATATTGTATGGAAGTGATATATAAAGTCAGTATATTATATTGTATGGAAGTGATATATAAAGCCAGTATATTATATCGTACGGAAGTGATGTAAAGCAAGTATACTATATTGTATGGAAGTGATATAGAGCCACTACATTATATTGTATGAAAGTGATATAAGCTTAGTATTGTATGAAAGTGATATAATCTCACTATATTATATTGTATGAAAGGGATCTAATTTCAGTATTATATTGTATGAAAGTGATATAATCTAAATATATTATATTGTATGCAAGTGATATCAAGCCTGTATATTATATTGTATGGAAGTGATGTAGATCCAGTATATGATATTGTATGGAAGTTATATAAAGCCACTACATTATATTGTATGGAAGTGATATAAAGCCAGTATATTATATTGTATGGAAGTGATATGAACTCATGGTATTATATTGTATGGAAGTGATATAATCTCAGTACATTATATTGTATGAAAGTGATATAATCTCAGTATATTATGTTGTATGAAAGCGATATAAAGCCAGTATATTATATTGTATGGAAGTGATATATAAAGTCAGTATATTATATTGTATGGAAGTGATATATAAAGCCAGTATATTATATCGTACGGAAGTGATGTAAAGCAAGTATACTATATTGTATGGAAGTGATATAGAGCCACTACATTATATTGTATGAAAGTGATATAAGCTTAGTATTGTATGAAAGTGATATAATCTCACTATATTATATTGTATGAAAGGGATCTAATTTCAGTATTATATTGTATGAAAGTGATATAATCTAAATATATTATATTGTATGCAAGTGATATCAAGCCTGTATATTATATTGTATGGAAGTGATGTAGATCCAGTATATGATATTGTATGGAAGTTATATAAAGCCACTACATTATATTGTATGGAAGTGATATAAAGCCAGTATATTATATTGTATGGAAGTTATATAAAGCCATACATTATATTGTATGGAAGTGATAAAAAGCCAGTATATTATATTGTATGGAAGTGATATGAACTCATGGTATTATATTGTATGGAAGTGATGTATGGAAACTATTATATTGTAATCCCCTATTACTGTTATTGACCAGTGCACGTTGTCCCTCTCCTCCCCTCCTGCCGTGCACAGGGCGTGTCGTGGAATACCGTGCGCTACATGCTGGGCGAGGTCCAGTACGGAGGCCGAGTCACCGACGACTACGACAAGAGACTTCTCAACACCTTCTCCAAGGTACGTGAGCCACTCTAAGCGAGTAATAACAATACTGATATCAGGGTGCCCCCATGTTAGACCCAATGAACGAGCTCGTTCCCAGGAATCCACCGCCATTCTCGTCTGATCGTACTGTATAGCCCTCCAATGACTCCAGTGAACACTCCTATGAGGACACCTTTGATTTCATGTTATAGTTGATTTTTTTTCCAGCTGGTTGGATAACATTTCATTACCAATCTACATATATATCCGGCTGATGTTCGTGCACTCACTCACTACACATCATTACGTATTCATTACGTCATGTTACGCCTGTACTTACCTCGCTTTCAGCTTTCAGCTTGTAAAATATCCATGCATGGTTCCTCATATTAAACTTATATATTTATTCGTACCCTTCATTTAATAAGTGGCGACTGACACCAAAGAATAACGTTCCTCAGAAATTATAGCTCCTATTTGGAGCAATTGTTTTTCGAAATTGATTAAGACCACGGCCAATGACTGCAATGGTTCGAACTCTATAATAACTAATCTGTTCCTTACTAAGGATGGACAACTTGCTAAGTGCAAGCCTCAATTTTTGTTGAATTCAGTTTCTCAATTTCTTGATTTTCTTTAGTACGTTGGTCTCTTATGTTCTCTTTTTAGGTGTGGTTCGGGGAGAATATGTTCCAGGACGCCTTCCAGTTCTACGTGGGTTACAAGATCCCCAAGTGTAGGAAGATCGAAGAATACATGGCCTTCATCGAGGAACTTCCCCTGGTCGACTCCCCGGAAGCCTTTGGCCTCCACACCAACGCAGACATCACGTAGGTTTGACTGTACACACTGTCCTCCCATACATGATTTCGCAAATATCCACCATTTTGAAAGCAGCGGATGACTCGCGCGAAGAGTTCTGGGATATATTTTGCAGTTATCTTTGATTATTTTATGGGGATTAAATGCAATATTTCCCGGGTAATATAACCCAGGGTATAACATTGACGAGTATATATATCTTTTTTGCGGCGAGTATATATATCTTTTCTTTTGCATAGATGGCAATATAGTATGTTTATTTGTCTACATGATATGTTGTCATGCGATCACAGCCATCTTGACGTTGCATAAAGACCACAATAACACCCAGAATGCAGTGCACATGCAGTGGCGTCTCACGGTGGAATTATCCGGAATTACCCCTCACTGCCTCCCGCAGGTACCAGAGCAACATGGCGGCCGACGTGTTGGACACCATCATGAGCATTCAGCCCAAAGACAGCGGCGGGGGAGGCGGCGAGACCCGCGAGGTGGTCGTGTACAGACAGGCCGACGACATGCTGCAGAAACTGCCGCCAGACTACCTGCCGCACGAGGTGGGTGGGGTGGGGGCTTCTTATATAATAATAGCATAAATCATACACTGAGAATGTTTTACGTGATAGACGCGGAACTGTTAGATTGTAGTTTCGGAGAAAAAAAAGTGTTTATCCTGATTAATGAAATCGGTTGGTTAGATACAGTATAACTGTTAGGGTCTATTTTACCAACTTGTGGTCCACTTGTAAACCGTATGTTAATGATAGTCAAAAAGTATATATATAATTGCAAATGGGCCCCGCGTATACCGGATGTAAGTGGGATGTGGAACGCCATCAGGTTGTAGAAAGTTTTAAAGTCAAACATCAGCAAAATCTATCTGAGCAGATTTTAAAACGGAAATGAAAACCACTTGAGGTGCTTTTTGCAGAGTTCTGAATGCGCTACAGTAAAACCTCCCTAAGTCGACCGCCGACGGGACTGCCGCTCATCGATCGACTTAGGGAGGTGGTCGGGTTACAGAATATCAGCGAGCCTTGTGAAACCAGGTCCATATGGCAGAGTCTAAATTCTCGCTATCAACACAGATCCGAAAGCGCTGGCCACTCGGTTCTTCATTAGCCTCGTATGCCATAATGTAATCAGCTTTACGTGTCACTATGTTTTGAACTGTTGATTTTCCGATGCCAAAGATATCAGCACGCTGCTGATTGCTCTTGCCCCCGAGTTCCTTCGTGCCGATGAGTTCTACCTTCCGTGAATGTGGAAGCTCTTTCGCATTTTTTCCGTGTTGCTGCCATGACGCTCAGTGAGATAATGATTCATAAGACTAATATCCATACCTTATATAGCCGCTACTTCTATCTTTCGTGTGTGTTGTAACAAGAGGGAGTTTTGTGATCAAGATCATCGAAGCTCATGCCGTTCACAGGTGTATTGCTCGATTGTATGTGTTCTAAAGGTATCGAATTTTGTGATCAAGATTATCAAAGCTTCAATGCATACTTTAACCACTTATAACAACGTGCAAACATGTTTCACACATTTTAAGAGTGCTATCCAGTCCACAGGCTCCTGAGTGTGCGGGTTAGGGAGGTGGGCGGGCTGGGAGGTTTTACTGTACTACATATTATAAACTTGTCACGCGTTTTTTGCCACAACGGCTACGCACATATAACTAACATCTTTGGGTGAACTTATGTTAAGGTGTATTGCAACATGAAATATGAACACATGATGTTGGCCGCCACGTGTAGTCTTGCGGGCGTGTGCGGGTTGGCGACCAGCTTCGAGAGATTCCGCATCCAGCCAGTATCCCAGCACCTTTGTCAGGTTCCTTCCGACTTGCATCAATGTCATGTGTAATTAAAGAACGCACACTTTGAGAAGCCCGCGTGTATTTTCTGCTCATCTCCGTAAATCATATATTATCGCCCAGTGGCACGTGCGCGACCGGCTGCAGAACATATATATCCTGCAAGCTGTGTGTGTCGTTGTTATGTCCTGTCGCCATACCGTGATGCGATGTCCATATATCACTTATTGAAGACACTTATAGGCCCTCAGGTACGCGTCCTGCATCCTTTGTCGCACCAAACTTTCGAATGAGGCACTTCATTGGGAGGCGAGGTGACATTGAGGGGCAATGTAAAAATCAATATAAGTCAGTTTTTGTCCAGTGTTTAATTTCATTTTCATTTAAGGTCCCATTATTTTGGAGTGCTCTAGGACACTGGCATCCACCTTCTGGCATACCTCTGGAAGCATGACCATCACCGGTGTGTTACTGCGCGAGTGCTTAAAGCCCCTATTATCGCTCGGTGACAGGTGCGCGACCGGCTCCGGAAGATGGGAATCCTGCAGCCCCTGAACATCTTCCTGCGACAGGAGATCGACCGGATGCAGAAGGTGATCAGCGCCGTGAGGACGACGCTGACCGACCTCAAGCTGGCCATCGACGGCACTATCATCATGAACGAGGTCAGCATCCCCCCCCTCCCCTCCTTCCGGCTGCCCTCTGTGTTGTAAAGTACTATCATCATGAACGAGGTCAGCATCCCCCCCCCCCTCCCCTCCTTCCGGCTGCCCTCTGTGTTGTAAAGTACTATCATCATGAACGAGGTCAGAATCCCCCCCCCTCCCCTCCTTCCGGCTGCCCTCTGTGTTGTAAAGTACTATCATCATGAACGAGGTCAGCATCCCCCCCCCTCCCCTCCTTCCGGCTGCCCTCTGTGTTGTAAAGTACTATCATCATGAACGAGGTCAGCATCCCCCCCTCCCCTCCTTCCGGCTGCCCTCTGTGTTGTAAAGTACTATCATCATGAACGAGGTCAGCATCCCCCCCCCTCCCCTCCTTCCGGCTGCCCTCTGTGTTGTAAAGTACTATCATCATGAACGAGGTCAGCATCCCCCCCCTCCCTCCTTCCGGCTGCCCTCTGTGTTGTAAAGTACTATCATCATGAACGAGGTCAGCATCCCCCCCCCCCTCCCCTCCTTCCGGCTGCCCTCTGTGTTGTAAAGTACTATCATCATGAACGAGGTCAGCATCCCCCCCCTCCCCTCCTTCCGGCTGCCCTCTGTGTTGTAAAGTACTATCATCATGAACGAGGTCAGCATCCCCCCCCTCCCCTCCTTCCGGCTGCCCTCTGTGTTGTAAAGTACTATCATCATGAACGAGGTCAGCATCCCCCCCCCTCCCCTCCTTCCGGCTGCCCTCTGTGTTGTAAAGTACTATCATCATGAACGAGGTCAGCATCCCCCCCCTCCCCTCCTTCCGGCTGCCCTCTGTGTTGTAAAGTACTATCATCATGAACGAGGTCAGCATCCCCCCCCCTCCCCTCCTTCCGGCTGCCCTCTGTGTTGTAAAGTACTATCATCATGAACGAGGTCAGCATCCCCCCCCTCCCCTCCTTCCGGCTGCCCTCTGTGTTGTAAAGTACTATCATCATGAACGAGGTCAGCATCCCCCCCCTCCCCTCCTTCCGGCTGCCCTCTGTGTTGTAAAGTACTATCATCATGAACGAGGTCAGCATCCCCCCCACTCCCCTCCTTCCGGCTGCCCTCTGTGTTGTAAAGTACTATCATCATGAACGAGGTCAGCACCCCCCCCTCCCCTCCTTCCGGCTGCCCTCTGTGTTGTAAAGTACTATCATCATGAACGAGGTCAGCATCCCCCTCCCCTCCCTTCCTTCCGGCTGCCCTCTGTGTTGTAAAGTACTATCATCATGAACGAGGTCAGCATCCCCCCCCCTCCCCTCCTTCCGGCTGCCCTCTGTGTTGTAAAGTACTATCATCATGAACGAGGTCAGCATCCCCCCCTCCCCTCCTTCCGGCTGCCCTCTGTGTTGTAAAGTACTATCATCATGAACGAGGTCAGCATCCCCCCCCTCCCCTCCTTCCGGCTGCCCTCTGTGTTGTAAAGTACTATCATCATGAACGAGGTCAGCATCCCCCCCACTCCCCTCCTTCCGGCTGCCCTCTGTGTTGTAAAGTACTATCATCATGAACGAGGTCAGCATCCCCCCCCTCCCCTCCTTCCGGCTGCCCTCTGTGTTGTAAAGTACTATCATCATGAACGAGGTCAGCATCCCCCCCACTCCCCTCCTTCCGGCTGCCCTCTGTGTTGTAAAGTACTATCATCATGAACGAGGTCAGCATCCCCCCCACTCCCCTCCTTCCGGCTGCCCTCTGTGTTGTAAAGTACTATCATCATGAACGAGGTCAGCATCCCCCCCCTCCCCTCCTTCCGGCTGCCCTCTGTGTTGTAAAGTACTATCATCATGAACGAGGTCAGCATCCCCCCCCTCCCCTCCTTCCGGCTGCCCTCTGTGTTGTAAAGTACTATCATCATGAACGAGGTCAGCATCCCCCCCACTCCCCTCCTTCCGGCTGCCCTCTGTGTTGTAAAGTACTATCATCATGAACGAGGTCAGCATCCCCCCCCCTCCCCTCCTTCCGGCTGCCCTCTGTGTTGTAAAGTACTATCATCATGAACGAGGTCAGCATCCCCCCCCTCCCCTCCTTCCGGCTGCCCTCTGTGTTGTAAAGTACTATCATCATGAACGAGGTCAGCATCCCCCCCCTCCCCCTCCTTCCGGCTGCCCTCTGTGTTGTAAAGTACTATCATCATGAACGAGGTCAGCATCCCCCCCCTCCCCTCCTTCCGGCTGCCCTCTGTGTTGTAAAGTACTATCATCATGAACGAGGTCAGCATCCCCCCCCCTCCCCTCCTTCCGGCTGCCCTCTGTGTTGTAAAGTACTATCATCATGAACGAGGTCAGCATCCCCCCCCTCCCCTCCTTCCGGCTGCCCTCTGTGTTGTAAAGTACTATCATCATGAACGAGGTCAGCATCCCCCCCCTCCCCTCCTTCCGGCTGCCCTCTGTGTTGTAAAGTACTATCATCATGAACGAGGTCAGCATCCCCCCCCCTCCCCTCCTTCCGGCTGCCCTCTGTGTTGTAAAGTACTATCATCATGAACGAGGTCAGCATCCCCCCCCCTCCCCTCCTTCCGGCTGCCCTCTGTGTTGTTGATAAGTACTATCATCATGAACGAGGTCAGCATCCCCCCCCTCCCTCCTTCCGCTGCCCTCTGTGTCTGTACAAGTACTGATCCACTCGAATGAACGAGGTCAGCAGCATCCCCCCTCCCCTTCGCTTCCGGCTGCCTCTGTGTTGTAAAGTACTATCATCACTGAGACGAGGTCAGCATCCCCCCCCCTCCCCTCTCGGCTGCCCTCTGTGTTGTACAGTACTTATCACTCATGAGCCGAGGTCAGCATCCCCCCCCTCCCCTCCTTCGGCTGCCCCTCTGTTATCATCATGAACGAGGTCAGCATCCCCCCCCTCCCCTCCTTCCGGCTGCCCTCTGTGTTGTAAAGTACTATCATCATGAACGAGGTCAGCATCCCCCCCCTCCCCTCCTTCCGGCTGCCCTCTGTGTTGTAAAGTACTATCATCATGAACGAGGTCAGCATCCCCCCCCTCCCCTCCTTCCGGCTGCCCTCTGTGTTGTAAAGTACTATCATCATGAACGAGGTCAGCATCCCCCCCCTCCCCTCCTTCCGGCTGCCCTCTGTGTTGTAAAGTACTATCATCATGAACGAGGTCAGCATCCCCCCCCTCCCCTCCTTCCGGCTGCCCTCTGTGTTGTAAAGTACTATCATCATGAACGAGGTCAGCATCCCCCCCCTCCCCTCCTTCCGGCTGCCCTCTGTGTTGTAAAGTACTATCATCATGAACGAGGTCAGCATCCCCCCCCTCCCCTCCTTCCGGCTGCCCTCTGTGTTGTAAAGTACTATCATCATGAACGAGGTCAGCATCCCCCCCCCTCCCCTCCTTCCGGCTGCCCTCTGTGTTGTAAAGTACTATCATCATGAACGAGGTCAGCATCCCCCCCCCTCCCCTCCTTCCGGCTGCCCTCTGTGTTGTAAAGTACTATCATCATGAACGAGGTCAGCATCCCCCCCCTCCCCTCCTTCCGGCTGCCCTCTGTGTTGTAAAGTACTATCATCATGAACGAGGTCAGCATCCCCCCCCTCCCCTCCTTCCGGCTGCCCTCTGTGTTGTAAAGTACTATCATCATGAACGAGGTCAGCATCCCCCCCCCTCCCCTCCTTCCGGCTGCCCTCTGTGTTGTAAAGTACTATCATCATGAACGAGGTCAGCATCCCCCCCCCTCCCCTCCTTCCGGCTGCCCTCTGTGTTGTAAAGTACTATCATCATGAACGAGGTCAGCATCCCCCCCCCTCCCCTCCTTCCGGCTGCCCTCTGTGTTGTAAAGTACTATCATCATGAACGAGGTCAGCATCCCCCCCCCCTCCCCTCCTTCCGGCTGCCCTCTGTGTTGTAAAGTACTATCATCATGAACGAGGTCAGCATCCCCCCCCCCCTCCCCTCCTTCCGGCTGCCCTCTGTGTTGTAAAGTACTATCATCATGAACGAGGTCAGCATCCCCCCCCCTCCCCTCCTTCCGGCTGCCCTCTGTGTTGTAAAGTACTATCATCATGAACGAGGTCAGCATCCCCCCCCCTCCCCTCCTTCCGGCTGCCCTCTGTGTTGTAAAGTACTATCATCATGAACGAGGTCAGCATCCCCCCCCCTCCCCTCCTTCCGGCTGCCCTCTGTGTTGTAAAGTACTATCATCATGAACGAGGTCAGCATCCCCCCCCCTCCCCTCCTTCCGGCTGCCCTCTGTGTTGTAAAGTACTATCATCATGAACGAGGTCAGCATCCCCCCCCTCCCCTCCTTCCGGCTGCCCTCTGTGTTGTAAAGTACTATCATCATGAACGAGGTCAGCATCCCCCCCCTCCCCTCCTTCCGGCTGCCCTCTGTGTTGTAAAGTACTATCATCATGAACGAGGTCAGCATCCCCCCCCTCCCCTCCTTCCGGCTGCCCTCTGTGTTGTAAAGTACTATCATCATGAACGAGGTCAGCATCCCCCCCCTCCCCTCCTTCCGGCTGCCCTCTGTGTTGTAAAGTACTATCATCATGAACGAGGTCAGCATCCCCCCCCTCCCCTCCTTCCGGCTGCCCTCTGTGTTGTAAAGTACTATCATCATGAACGAGGTCAGCATCCCCCCCCCTCCCCTCCTTCCGGCTGCCCTCTGTGTTGTAAAGTACTATCATCATGAACGAGGTCAGCATCCCCCCCCCTCCCTCCTTCCGGCTGCCCTCTGTGTTGTAAAGTACTATCATCATGAACGAGGTCAGCATCCCCCCCCTCCCCTCCTTCCGGCTGCCCTCTGTGTTGTAAAGTACTATCATCATGAACGAGGTCAGCATCCCCCCCCCTCCCCTCCTTCCGGCTGCCCTCTGTGTTGTAAAGTACTATCATCATGAACGAGGTCAGCATCCCCCCCCCTCCCCTCCTTCCGGCTGCCCTCTGTGTTGTAAAGTACTATCATCAT
Organism: Arenicola marina; assembly: GCA_964019135.1. Lineage (NCBI taxonomy): Eukaryota > Metazoa > Annelida > Polychaeta > Arenicolidae > Arenicola > Arenicola marina. The sequence continues at coordinate 8,415,141 of OZ025250.1, forward strand.
GAACGAGGTCAGCATCCCCCCCCTCCCCTCCTTCCGGCTGCCCTCTGTGTTGTAAAGTACTATCATCATGAACGAGGTCAGCATCCCCCCCCCTCCCCTCCTTCCGGCTGCCCTCTGTGTTGTAAAGTACTATCATCATGAACGAGGTCAGCATCTCCCCCCCTCCCCTCCTTCCGGCTGCCCTCTGTGTTGTAAAGTACTATCATCATGAACGAGGTCAGCATCCCCCCCCCTCCCCTCCTTCCGGCTGCCCTCTGTGTTGTAAAGTACTATCATCATGAACGAGGTCAGCATCCCCCCCTCCCCTCCTTCGGGCTGCCCTCTGTGTTGTAAAGTACTATCATCATGAACGAGGTCAGCATCCCCCCCACTCCCCTCCTTCCGGCTGCCCTCTGTGTTGTAAAGTACTATCATCATGAACGAGGTCAGCATCCCCCCCCCTCCCCTCCTTCCGGCTGCCCTCTGTGTTGTAAAGTACTATCATCATGAACGAGTCAGCATCCCCCCCCCTCCCCTCCTTCCGGCTGCCCTCTGTGTTGTAAAGTACTATCATCATGAACGAGGTCAGCATCCCCCCCCTCCCCTCCTTCCGGCTGCCCTCTGTGTTGTAAAGTACTATCATCATGAACGAGGTCAGCATCCCCCCCCTCCCCTCCTTCCGGCTGCCCTCTGTGTTGTAAAGTACTATCATCATGAACGAGGTCAGCATCCCCCCCCCTCCCCTCCTTCCGGCTGCCCTCTGTGTTGTAAAGTACTATCATCATGAACGAGGTCAGCATCCCCCCCCTCCCCTCCTTCCGGCTGCCCTCTGTGTTGTAAAGTACTATCATCATGAACGAGGTCAGCATCCCCCCCCTCCCCTCCTTCCGGCTGCCCTCTGTGTTGTAAAGTACTATCATCATGAACGAGGTCAGCATCACCCCCCCTCCCCTCCTTCCGGCTGCCCTCTGTGTTGTAAAGTACTATCATCATGAACGAGGTCAGCATCCCCCCCCCTCCCCTCCTTCCGGCTGCCCTCTGTGTTGTAAAGTACTATCATCATGAACGAGGTCAGCATCCCCCCCCTCCCCTCCTTCCGGCTGCCCTCTGTGTTGTAAAGTACTATCATCATGAACGAGGTCAGCATCCCCCCCCCTCCCCTCCTTCCGGCTGCCCTCTGTGTTGTAAAGTACTATCATCATGAACGAGGTCAGCATCCCCCCCCCCTCCCTTCCTTCCGGCTGCCCTCTGTGTTGTAAAGTACTATCATCATGAACGAGGTCAGCATCCCCCCCACTCCCCTCCTTCCGGCTGCCCTCTGTGTTGTAAAGTACCATCATCATGAACGAGGTCAGCATCCCCCCCCCTCCCCTCCTTCCGGCTGCCCTCTGTGTTGTAAAGTACTATCATCATGAACGAGGTCAGCATCCCCCCCCTCCCCTCCTTCCGGCTGCCCTCTGTGTTGTAAAGTACTATCATCATGAACGAGGTCAGCATCCCCCCCCTCCCCTCCTTCCGGCTGCCCTCTGTGTTGTAAAGTACTATCATCATGAACGAGGTCAGCATCCCCCCCCTCTCCCTCCTTCCGGCTGCCCTCTGTGTTGTAAAGTACTATCATCATGAACGAGGTCAGCATCTCCCCCCCTCCCCTCCTTCCGGCTGCCCTCTGTGTTGTAAAGTACTATCATCATGAACGAGGTCAGCACCCCCCCCCCTCCCCTCCTTCCGGCTGCCCTCTGTGTTGTAAAGTACTATCATCATGAACGAGGTCAGCATCCCCCCCCCCCTCCTCCTTCCGGCTGCCCTCTGTGTTGTAAAGTACTATCATCATGAACGAGGTCAGCATCCCCCCCCCTCCCCTCCTTCCGGCTGCCCTCTGTGTTGTAAAGTACTATCATCATGAACGAGGTCAGCATCCCCCCCCCTCCCCTCCTTCCGGCTGCCCTCTGTGTTGTAAAGTACTATCATCATGAACGAGGTCAGCATCCCCCCCCCTCCCCTCCTTCCGGCTGCCCTCTGTGTTGTAAAGTACTATCATCATGAACGAGGTCAGCATCCCCCCCCCTCCCCTCCTTCCGGCTGCCCTCTGTGTTGTAAAGTACTATCATCATGAACGAGGTCAGCACCCCCCCCCTCCCCTCCTTCCGGCTGCCCTCTGTGTTGTAAAGTACTATCATCATGAACGAGGTCAGCATCCCCCCCCCTCCCCTCCTTCCGGCTGCCCTCTGTGTTGTAAAGTACTATCATCATGAACGAGGTCAGCATCCCCCCCCCCTCCCCTCCTTCCGGCTGCCCTCTGTGTTGTAAAGTACTATCATCATGAACGAGGTCAGCACCCCCCCCCCTCCCCTCCTTCCGGCTGCCCTCTGTGTTGTAAAGTACTATCATCATGAACGAGGTCAGCACCCCCCCCTCCCCTCCTTCCGGCTGCCCTCTGTGTTGTAAAGTACTATCATCATGAGGTCAGCATCCCCCCCCCTCCCCTCCTTCCGGCTGCCCTCTGTGTTGTAAAGTACTATCATCATGAACGAGGTCAGCATCCCCCCCCTCCCCTCCTTCCGGCTGCCCTCTGTGTTGTAAAGTACTATCATCATGAACGAGGTCAGCATCCCCCCCCTCCCCTCCTTCCGGCTGCCCTCTGTGTTGTAAAGTACTATCATCATGAACGAGGTCAGCATCCCCCCCCCTCCCCTCCTTCCGGCTGCCCTCTGTGTTGTAAAGTACTATCATCATGAACGAGGTCAGCATCCCCCCCCCTCCCCTCCTTCCGGCTGCCCTCTGTGTTGTAAAGTACTATCATCATGAACGAGGTCAGCATCCCCCCCCCTCCCCTCCTTCCGGCTGCCCTCTGTGTTGTAAAGTACTATCATCATGAACGAGGTCAGCATCCCCCCCCCTCCCCTCCTTCCGGCTGCCCTCTGTGTTGTAAAGTGCTATCATCATGAACGAGGTCAGCATTCCCCCCTCCCCTCCTTCCGGCTGCCCTCTGTGTTGTAAAGTACTATCATCATGAACGAGGTCAGCATCCCCCCCCTCCCCTCCTTCCGGCTGCCCTCTGTGTTGTAAAGTACTATCATCATGAACGAGGTCAGCATCCCCCCCCCCCCCTCCCCTCCTTCCGGCTGCCCTCTGTGTTGTAAAGTACTATCATCATGAACGAGGTCAGCATCCCCCCCCCTCCCCTCCTTCCGGCTGCCCTCTGTGTTGTAAAGTACTATCATCATGAACGAGGTCAGCATCCCCCCCCTCCCCTCCTTCCGGCTGCCCTCTGTGTTGTAAAGTACCATCATCATGAACGAGGTCAGCATCCCCCCCCCCTCCCCTCCTTCCGGCTGCCCTCTGTGTTGTAAAGTACTATCATCATGAACGAGGTCAGCATCCCCCCCCTCCCCTCCTTCCGGCCGCCCTCTGTGTTGTAAAGTGCTATCATCATGAACGAGGTCAGCATTCCCCCCCTCCCCTCCTTCCGGCTGCCCTCTGTGTTGTAAAGTACCATCATCATGAACGAGGTCAGCATCCCCCCCCCCTCCCCTCCTTCCGGCTGCCCTCTGTGTTGTAAAGTACTATCATCATGAACGAGGTCAGCATCCCCCCCCTCCCCTCCTTCCGGCTGCCCTCTGTGTTGTAAAGTACTATCATCATGAACGATGTCAGCACCCCCCCCCCCTCCCCTCCTTCCGGCTGCCCTCTGTGTTGTAAAGTACTATCATCATGAACGAGGTCAGCATCCCCCCCCCTCCCCTCCTTCCGGCTGCCCTCTGTGTTGTAAAGTACTATCATCATGAACGAGGTCAGCATCCCCCCCCCCTCCCCTCCTTCCGGCTGCCCTCTGTGTTGTAAAGTACTATCATCATGAACGAGGTCAGCATCCCCCCCCTCCCCTCCTTCCGGCTGCCCTCTGTGTTGTAAAGTACTATCATCATGAACGAGGTCAGCATCCCCCCCCCTCCCCTCCTTCCGGCTGCCCTCTGTGTTGTAAAGTACTATCATCATGAACGAGGTCAGCATCCCCCCCCCTCCCCTCCTTCCGGCTGCCCTCTGTGTTGTAAAGTGCTATCATCATGAACGAGGTCAGCATTCCCCCCCTCCCCTCCTTCCGGCTGCCCTCTGTGTTGTAAAGTACTATCATCATGAACGAGGTCAGCATCCCCCCCCTCCCCTCCTTCCGGCTGCCCTCTGTGTTGTAAAGTACTATCATCATGAACGAGGTCAGCATCCCCCCCCTCCCCTCCTTCCGGCTACCCTCTGTGTTGTAAAGTACCATCATCATGAACGAGGTCAGCATCCCCCCCCCCTCCCCTCCTTCCGGCTGCCCTCTGTGTTGTAAAGTACTATCATCATGAACGAGGTCAGCATCCCCCCCCTCCCCTCCTTCCGGCTGCCCTCTGTGTTGTAAAGTGCTATCATCATGAACGAGGTCAGCATTCCCCCTCCCCTCCTTCCGGCTGCCCTCTGTGTTGTAAAGTACTATCATCATGAACGAGGTCAGCATCCCCCCCCTCCCCTCCTTCCGGCTGCCCTCTGTGTTGTAAAGTACTATCATCATGAACGAGGTCAGCATCCCCCCCCCCTCCCCTCCTTCCGGCTGCCCTCTGTGTTGTAAAGTACTATCATCATGAACGAGGTCAGCATCCCCCCCCTCCCCTCCTTCCGGCTGCCCTCTGTGTTGTAAAGTACTATCATCATGAACGAGGTCAGCACCCCCCCCCCTCCCCTCCTTCCGGCTGCCCTCTGTGTTGTAAAGTACTATCATCATGAACGAGGTCAGCATCCCCCCCCCTCCCCTCCTTCCGGCTGCCCTCTGTGTTGTAAAGTACTATCATCATGAACGAGGTCAGCATCCCCCCCCTCCCCTCCTTCCGGCTGCCCTCTGTGTTGTAAAGTACTATCATCATGAACGAGGTCAGCACCCCCCCCCCTCCCCTCCTTCCGGCTGCCCTCTGTGTTGTAAAGTACTATCATCATGAACGAGGTCAGCATCCCCCCCCCTCCCCTCCTTCCGGCTGCCCTCTGTGTTGTAAAGTACTATCATCATGAACGAGGTCAGCATCCCCCCCCCTCCCCTCCTTCCGGCTGCCCTCTGTGTTGTAAAGTACTATCATCATGAACGAGGTCAGCATCCCCCCCCCTCCCCTCCTTCCGGCTGCCCTCTGTGTTGTAAAGTACTATCATCATGAACGAGGTCAGCATCCCCCCCCTCCCCTCCTTCCGGCTGCCCTCTGTGTTGTAAAGTACTATCATCATGAACGAGGTCAGCATCCCCCCCTCCCCTCCTTCCGGCTGCCCTCTGTGTTGTAAAGTACTATCATCATGAACGAGGTCAGCATTCCCCCCCTCCCCTCCTTCCGGCTGCCCTCTGTGTTGTAAAGTACCATCATCATGAACGAGGTCAGCATCCCCCCCCCCTCCCCTCCTTCCGGCTGCCCTCTGTGTTGTAAAGTACTATCATCATGAACGAGGTCAGCATCCCCCCCCTCCCCTCCTTCCGGCTGCCCTCTGTGTTGTAAAGTACTATCATCATGAACGAGGTCAGCATCCCCCCCCTCCCCTCCTTCCGGCTGCCCTCTGTGTTGTAAAGTACTATCATCATGAACGAGGTCAGCATCCCCCCCCTCCCCTCCTTCCGGCTGCCCTCTGTGTTGTAAAGTACTATCATCATGAACGAGGTCAGCATCCCCCCCCCTCCCCTCCTTCCGGCTGCCCTCTGTGTTGTAAAGTACTATCATCATGAACGAGGTCAGCATCCCCCCCCTCCCCTCCTTCCGGCTGCCCTCTGTGTTGTAAAGTACTATCATCATGAACGAGGTCAGCATCCCCCCCTCCCCTCCTTCCGGCTGCCCTCTGTGTTGTAAAGTACTATCATCATGAACGAGGTCAGCATTCCCCCCCTCCCCTCCTTCCGGCTGCCCTCTGTGTTGTAAAGTACTATCATCATGAACGAGGTCAGCATCCCCCCCCCTCCCCTCCTTCCGGCTGCCCTCTGTGTTGTAAAGTACCATCATCATGAACGATGTCAGCACCCCCCCCCCTCCCCTCCTTCCGGCTGCCCTCTGTGTTGTAAAGTACTATCATCATGAACGAGGTCAGCATCCCCCCCCCCTCCCCTCCTTCCGGCTGCCCTCTGTGTTGTAAAGTACTATCATCATGAACGAGGTCAGCATCCCCCCCCTCCCCTCCTTCCGGCTGCCCTCTGTGTTGTAAAGTACCATCATCATGAACGAGGTCAGCATCCCCCCCCCCTCCCCTCCTTCCGGCTGCCCTCTGTGTTGTAAAGTACCATCATCATGAACGAGGTCAGCATCCCCCCCCTCCCCTCCTTCCGGCTGCCCTCTGTGTTGTAAAGTACTATCATCATGAACGAGGTCAGCATCCCCCCCCTCCCCTCCTTCCGGCTGCCCTCTGTGTTGTAAAGTACTATCATCATGAACGAGGTCAGCATCCCCCCCCTCCCCTCCTTCCGGCTGCCCTCTGTGTTGTAAAGTGCTATCATCATGAACGAGGTCAGCATTTCCCCCCTCCCCTCCTTCCGGCTGCCCTCTGTGTTGTAAAGTACTATCATCATGAACGAGGTCAGCATCCCCCCCCTCCCCTCCTTCCGGCTGCCCTCTGTGTTGTAAAGTACTATCATCATGAACGAGGTCAGCATCCCCCCCCCCTCCCCTCCTTCCGGCTGCCCTCTGTGTTGTAAAGTACTATCATCATGAACGAGGTCAGCACCCCCCCCCTCCCCTCCTTCCGGCTGCCCTCTGTGTGGTAAAGTACTATCATCATGAACGAGGTCAGCATTCCCCCCCTCCCCTCCTTCCGGCTGCCCTCTGTGTTGTAAAGTACTATCATCATGACAGAGGTCAGCATCCCCCCCCTCCCCTCCTTCCGGCTGCCCTCTGTGTTGTAAAGTACTATCATCATGAACGAGGTCAGCATCCCCCCCCTCCCCTCCTTCCGGCTGCCCTCTGTGTTGTAAAGTACTATCATCATGAACGAGGTCAGCATTCCCCCCCCTCCCCTCCTTCCGGCTGCCCTCTGTGTTGTAAAGTACTATCATCATGAACGAGGTCAGCATCCCCCCCCTCCCCTCCTTCCGGCTGCCCTCTGTGTTGTAAAGTACTACCATCATGAACGAGGTCAGCATCCCCCCCCCTCCCCTCCTTCCGGCTGCCCTCTGTGTTGTAAAGTACTATCATCATGAACGAGGTCAGCATCCCCCCCCCTCCCCTCCTTCCGGCTGCCCTCTGTGTTGTAAAGTACTATCATCATGAACGAGGTCAGCATCCCCCCCCTCCCCTCCTTCCGGCTGCCCTCTGTGTTGTAAAGTACTATCATCATGAACGAGGTCAGCACCCCCCCCCCTCCCCTCCTTCCGGCTGCCCTCTGTGTTGTAAAGTACTATCATCATGAACGAGGTCAGCATCCCGCCCCTCCCCTCCTTCCGGCTGCCCTCTGTGTTGTAAAGTACTATCATCATGAACGAGGTCAGCATCCCCCCCCCTCCCCTCCTTCCGGCTGCCCTCTGTGTTGTAAAGTACTATCATCATGAACGAGGTCAGCATCCCCCCCCCCTCCCCTCCTTCCGGCTGCCCTCTGTGTTGTAAAGTACTATCATCATGAACGAGGTCAGCATCCCCCCCTCCCCTCCTTCCGGCTGCCCTCTGTGTTGTAAAGTACTATCATCATGAACGAGGTCAGCATCCCCCCCCTCCCCTCCTTCCGGCTGCCCTCTGTGTTGTAAAGTACTATCATCATGAACGAGGTCAGCATCCCCCCCCCTCCCCTCCTTCCGGCTGCCCTCTGTGTTGTAAAGTACTATCATCATGAACGAGGTCAGCATCCCGCCCCTCCCCTCCTTCCGGCTGCCCTCTGTGTTGTAAAGTACTATCATCATGAACGAGGTCAGCACCCCCCCCCCCTCCCCTCCTTCCGGCTGCCCTCTGTGTTGTAAAGTACTATCATCATGAACGAGGTCAGCATCCCGCCCCTCCCCTCCTTCCGGCTGCCCTCTGTGTTGTAAAGTACTATCATCATGAACGAGGTCAGCATCCCCCCCCCTCCCCTCCTTCCGGCTGCCCTCTGTGTTGTAAAGTACTATCATCATGAACGAGGTCAGCATCCCCCCCCCCCTCCCCTCCTTCCGGCTGCCCTCTGTGTTGTAAAGTACTATCATCATGAACGAGGTCAGCATCCCCCCCTCCCCTCCTTCCGGCTGCCCTCTGTGTTACCTTGATTTTGGGCGGGAAAGTAGCGTCTTTACTATTTATAGCTATATTAAAGATGTTTTCGCAAATGTTTTCGTCGATTATTATAGTAGACGTTACCTTCTTACCAATTTAATGCCTTTCCGGATGTTTTTTTGGCTCATTTGAACGTATTGATCCCTCGGAAAGGGGAACATAATTATGTCTTTTTCTACGAACATTGATTGCCTACTTTACATATTATGTGTTAAGTGACAATGAGGAATACTATTAAAACATTTTATAGAGTCAGAACATGGCAAGAGGGTACAAGTAACATGAAGTCTCTACCAGCATTATTAAGGGCGCTGTGGCTATTCACAGGGGACCCCCTTTGTTATGTAAATTTTCGATTTTCCCCATGTTTTAAGCCGTGTGACACTCTAAATGATGAAAATAGGTGTTGTGGATCTTCGGGAGTAAAAAACCCGTAATTTTGAGGGTAACACAGTTACCTTTTCATTATTCCTTTTCATGTTCTGAACACTGTCTTTCAATGTTCCCATTCGGAAAATATGAGGTTTGATGAAAGATGAAAAGTCAAAGAGCCAAATTTTGTCATTGAAAATGGTCCAAAGAAAGTCAATTTTGTTAATGGAAAATGCGTTATGGTAGCTAAAGCAACCAGTTCAACAAGTATGTTCACAGTATGTTCAATAATACTGTCTGACCACCCAATGTGAGTAGTTCAACCCTTTTCCTATAACAAATGATGTCACAGTCAAATGTAGAACATTGGGTCCCAATATGCACAATAAACGACTTTTTGCAATGTTTTCTTACCCTTGCCATTGACCTTGACGGTGATCCTTCTAGTATGTCATATAATAGGTCAAGGTTAATAACATACCTGAAGATGAAGGTCATACCCAGCTGGGAATTATTTTCCCAAAAATGGAATTTGTTTGATGCTATGAGCAATTTTGACCCCCCCTGGTCTATGAAATGTATCAGTTCGCCACTATGAACGCCTCGTTTTGGACAGGGTTGATTGAAATCTATGCCTAATTGACTTCCGTGGATGAATCAATATCGATCAGAGCAATATCTATAGGAATCGGACACGATTTGACCTTGGGAAGTGAAAAATGGACCAATCTTCAGAAATCAGTAGTATGTTTTCGATCGGTTTGATAGGAAATAATAGTCGTCTGAGTAATATATATGCATGAACAGAACGCTCAGAAGGCGTACTATGTAACTGCCAAAAGGGTACAACCCAAAAGTGCGAGAAAAAGACTTAAAATCAAGACTTTCCATTTTCCCGCCCAAACCTTGATTTTGGGCGGGAATGTAGCGTCTTTGCTATTTATAGCTACATTAAAGATATTTTTGCAAATGTTTTCGTCGATTATTATAGTAGACATTACCTTCTTACCAATTTAATGCCTTGCCGGATTTTTTTTGGCTCATTTGAACGTATTTGACCCCTCCGAAAAGAGAAAATATGTGTCTTTCTACGAACAGTTGTTGCCTACTTTACGTAAGTGATAAATGACAATGAGGAATTCTATTATAAACATTGTATAGTGTTAGAACATGGCAAGAGTGGTAAAAGTAACATAAAGTCTCTACCAGCAATATTAAGGGGGCTGTGGCTATTTATAGGGGACTTCTATGTTACGTAACTTTTCGATCTTCCCCAAGTTTAAGACGTGCGACACTCGACGCTGGAAACGACTGAAATGGGTGTTATTGATGTGAGCGAATGAAAGGCCCTTAATTTTGAGACACCTCAGAAAGGAGAAACTATGTGCTTTTCTAGGAACATTTATTGCCTACTATACCTAAGTGATAAATGACAATGAGGAATACTTAACGGAGTGCAGCAATAACTGTAAATGAAAATGTGACGATTTCTGGGGTATCATATGCCACATATACAGTGCGCTCCACTTAATCGCACTTCGGTTTATCACAACTTCCGTTTAATCGCAACAAATTTCAAATCCAAAGGCCATTTCCTATACATTCCCACAACTTCGGTTAATCGCAACACCAATTTACCTGAAAATGCGCGGGAATTTCGGATCATTGCAACATTTGAGGTCAAACCGAGGTGTTGTTAGCGGGCATGTAGAGACAACGCGCTATCAGCTGACACTTAACACCTTTCTAGCTTTGTTGTTATAGCCGGATTAACAGGTTGCACCAACAAACACAAGCCACATGCTTTATTCTTTTGGTCTCTTTGTCTTCGGGTGATTGGCATTGAGCAACGTGTGGCATGTTTGAACAAGAGACGTGATGAGTGCGATCATGTTTATAATCAAAGAAGTGTGCCTCATCTCATTGCCCTTCAACCTGTAAACTGTTCGGGTCCTCCCTTCGATTATGGAGATGATAGAACTGGAGATGTTGCTTAATATGTGAAATTCCTTAAATCGATTAAGACCCAAAATCCTCAAACAGCTTCTGTATCTGAATACATTAATAATGAAAATCTCAAATCTCATTTTTTTAAACAAATGTTTAGCGTACACTTTTGTATCTGATGTGCATATAAACCCCATACGTGTACAAACATGAACATGTAGTCCGGACTGACCCGTCAAAATCGCCGACTTCGGATAATCGCAACTTAATTGCTGACAAACGGAATTTGCATTTAACCGAAGTGCACTGTACTATAATGTAAAGATCGACGTTGTGGACAGAGTATAAAGGTTGTCAAACATAATGTAGATCGAGAGAAGGTAGCCTACATTCGTAAGACCAAAAGCACGTGCAGCTAATGAATATCGAATTAAAGAAACTGATAACCCAATATGTAATCGCCTGGGCCCCCCACTGTTAATTATTCCAGCGTGCCCGACCGTCCACTTAATATTTAAGTGCCACCTAATCATTAAGCCTCGACCTGGCCACACACACACCCACGTAGTTTAAACGTATGTCAAGGCGACAAGTGAGTCGATATATCCTGATGATTCCTTCCCTGTCGCGGGTCAAGGTAAAATTCATGTTTCTTTTTAAATGGGGTGTAGTAGTGACGTAGTAAGTACCAATGTGAGTGTGTGCAAAGCGTGCTCAGTGTGTCCGGTGGCAAAGTGTATACAGATCCAGGGGTGTAATAAAATCTGACTTGGGTTCAAGGTCACCAGGATCTTGGAGGCCCAGACCGTGTGGCTTATGACCTCTTCTTTCAAGGTTGATGCACTGACTCCAGTAGTAGTTTAATCCTGACACCCTGACGCCTGACACCCAGGTCAGAGGAAACATATTCCAGACGCTGTTTTTGCCCCCTCCAACCCCGCCCCAGTTTGGAAAAAGCCCTTCCCACCCGCAACTCCCGCATCCCTCCTTCGCCTGATTCCATACACACGCTATAATAGCCTCACCCGCCACCGCGCAGGGAGTAAAGAAAGTGCTTCAGGCACGGAGCGCAACCCCTGTGTCATGTAGCGTATTCTCCGTCTGGCGCGTCTGCCCCCGGCCGCCACCTTTCTATCCAGATAAGACGGACATCGGACGCAGGTCAGCCAGTGCAGAGGGCGGGAAACTGGTGAAATGTTCGCTAAAGTGCATGCATGGTAGTTGAATACCACAGGGGTGGATCCAGAAAATCTGAATAGGGGGGGCGGGGAGGGTTGGCGGTTTCAGGGTCGGAGTTTACATTCGCGGACTAAAAGGCACTGATAGTGCTATCCAAATGACAAAATCATCTTTGGGCGCAATAAGGGACCTATATAAAGCATGTAATCCCTAGACCCCCCATCAATAACGATCTCTTTCTGGAGGCCTCACATCTTGTGGTTGGTATATTTCACATCCAAGCCTTATTGCATCGAAAGCTCCGTAATTTTTAGAGATTCTGTGGGTAAAAGGTAGGCCTAATTCGCTATTGAATATAACGTGTGTTTATACTGAATACATATATATATATATATATATATATTTCATTTAAACTATTTTTGTTCATTGGTCGGCCTCAATCGTCATAAAATTATATATCAGATCGCGCATCTGTCAGACTTACTATCTACGTCCCATTATCAGCGCGGGAGAGATTTCTTTAATTTGCTTTATAGCGTTATTCAATGTACTTCAATGAAATAAAACATATGGCTAAAGTCATGGTATACGATGATGAAAACATGGTCTTCATTCTCACTGTCCGCGGGTGGGGCATACGAGGACCTTAACCAGATGTTACGCTTAGTTATTTATCCGCAATTCATCATACAAAATGTATCATAAAAATGATGAGTTATTGCGTTACGTTTTTGGCAATTGAACGTATCAGTATACGTAACCCGATGTGCATTACGTCACCAGAACAGACCTACACATATGTTTGCGGGACAGCGCATAAGTAGCCTTTGTAACGTTTAGTCCGTATCACATCCCAAAAAAATACCTAAACATCTTCTTTTTTCTGCAAACGCATGTCTCAGTTTTTGCAGTTATCGGGAGAGGATACTTCAAAGATGATTGTGCACGGTATTGAGACTCAATTTGACTTCGGTTATATGCTCTTCGCTTTCTATGGCGATCGCATTTTTTTACTGAAAAACAAGCCGTCCCTCCCACGCTTACGACTGTCGACTAAACACCCGACAGTAATATATCTTTATACATATATGCGTCGCGCGAGAGCGAAAATCCGAAACAATGGGATGCGTATCAGTAACATGGAAATGTAGTGCAATACGCTATAAAATGACAAAATAACATTACTGCACGTGAATCCCACGCTGGTTATGCCGCAGACCCATGAGGCTTGATATGGATCCCTGGTTGTAGGGTTCCGGAACTTCATTACAGTTAGGAAACTTGTCTACTCTATTCACCAGTCACGATCTATCCAGCTCAAGCCACTCCACCTCTCGGCAGGTGGTCGGTCGTTATCAGCCTATTAGTTAAGCGCAACCACCCCCCCCCTCCTCTCCGCCCTACTACCCCTCTCTTGTTAATTGCTTCACGTCATCATGACCACTACCACCACCACCGCCAGACAACTCCATACCGCACTCTCAAGTCAATATCTATCTACTCTATCGCGTGTCTTAACTAAGCGCCCAAAGCTGGCATCAGGGCATCTGGCAGTCGAGCCTCCTTACATCCCTCTGCTCCCAACCCCGTCCCCCCACAACATATATGTCTTAACCTAGCAGCCCACCTCTTTCCTCTGGAGTATGGGGCTGGCTCCAGGGACAAGATAACGATCTTTGACAGCAGTATCTGGAGGTTTCGGATGCGGATAGGGCGCCTAGGAAGTAGGGTCCTCATATCGTCCCATTGTAACAGGTGTGGTCTTCTTCACCATCGCTTTCTGACCAGCGCTCTACCATATTCTTCGACGATGATAACCCGATTTTTGTTGGTATGATCGTCAACAAACATAACATAAGAGCAAACGAGCCAGTGTAGCTGCGGGACGAGCGTTAAAATGACTACTACTTATTGTACATATATTAAAACTTCC
>OZ025250.1:8428978-8451555 GCA_964019135.1 Arenicola marina
AGGTCAGCATCCCCCCCCCTCCCCTCCTTCCGGCTGCCCTCTGTGTTGTAAAGTACTATCATCATGAACGAGGTCAGCATCCCCCCCCTCCCCTCCTTCCGGCTGCCCTCTGTGTTGTAAAGTACTATCATCATGAACGAGGTCAGCATCCCCCCCCTCCCCTCCTTCCGGCTGCCCTCTGTGTTGTAAAGTACTATCATCATGAACGAGGTCAGCATCCCCCCCCTCCCCTCCTTCCGGCTGCCCTCTGTGTTGTAAAGTACTATCATCATGAACGAGGTCAGCATCCCCCCCCTCCCCTCCTTCCGGCTGCCCTCTGTGTTGTAAAGTACTATCATCATGAACGAGGTCAGCATCCCCCCCCCTCCCCTCCTTCCGGCTGCCCTCTGTGTTGTAAAGTACTATCATCATGAACGAGGTCAGCATCCCCCCCCTCCCCTCCTTCCGGCTGCCCTCTGTGTTGTAAAGTACTATCATCATGAACGAGGTCAGCATCCCCCCCCCTCCCCTCCTTCCGGCTGCCCTCTGTGTTGTAAAGTACTATCATCATGAACGAGGTCAGCATCCCCCCCCTCCCCTCCTTCCGGCTGCCCTCTGTGTTGTAAAGTACTATCATCATGAACGAGGTCAGCATCCCCCCCCCTCCCCTCCTTCCGGCTGCCCTCTGTGTTGTAAAGTACTATCATCATGAACGAGGTCAGCATCCCCCCCCTCCCCTCCTTCCGGCTGCCCTCTGTGTTGTAAAGTACTATCATCATGAACGAGGTCAGCATCCCCCCCCCTCCCCTCCTTCCGGCTGCCCTCTGTGTTGTAAAGTACTATCATCATGAACGAGGTCAGCATCCCCCCCCCTCCCCTCCTTCCGGCTGCCCTCTGTGTTGTAAAGTACTATCATCATGAACGAGGTCAGCATCCCCCCCCCTCCCCTCCTTCCGGCTGCCCTCTGTGTTGTAAAGTACTATCATCATGAACGAGGTCAGCATCCCCCCCCCTCCCCTCCTTCCGGCTGCCCTCTGTGTTGTAAAGTACTATCATCATGAACGAGGTCAGCATCCCCCCCCTCCCCTCCTTCCGGCTGCCCTCTGTGTTGTAAAGTACTATCATCATGAACGAGGTCAGCATCCCCCCCCCTCCCCTCCTTCCGGCTGCCCTCTGTGTTGTAAAGTACTATCATCATGAACGAGGTCAGCATCCCCCCCCTCCCCTCCTTCCGGCTGCCCTCTGTGTTGTAAAGTACTATCATCATGAACGAGGTCAGCATCCCCCCCCCTCCCCTCCTTCCGGCTGCCCTCTGTGTTGTAAAGTACTATCATCATGAACGAGGTCAGCATCCCCCCCCCTCCCCTCCTTCCGGCTGCCCTCTGTGTTGTAAAGTACTATCATCATGAACGAGGTCAGCATCCCCCCCCCTCCCCTCCTTCCGGCTGCCCTCTGTGTTGTAAAGTACTATCATCATGAACGAGGTCAGCATCCCCCCCCCTCCCCTCCTTCCGGCTGCCCTCTGTGTTGTAAAGTACTATCATCATGAACGAGGTCAGCATCCCCCCCCCTCCCCTCCTTCCGGCTGCCCTCTGTGTTGTAAAGTACTATCATCATGAACGAGGTCAGCATCCCCCCCCCTCCCCTCCTTCCGGCTGCCCTCTGTGTTGTAAAGTACTATCATCATGAACGAGGTCAGCATCCCCCCCCCTCCCCTCCTTCCGGCTGCCCTCTGTGTTGTAAAGTACTATCATCATGAACGAGGTCAGCATCCCCCCCCCTCCCCTCCTTCCGGCTGCCCTCTGTGTTGTAAAGTACTATCATCATGAACGAGGTCAGCATCCCCCCCCCTCCCCTCCTTCCGGCTGCCCTCTGTGTTGTAAAGTACTATCATCATGAACGAGGTCAGCATCCCCCCCCTCCCCTCCTTCCGGCTGCCCTCTGTGTTGTAAAGTACTATCATCATGAACGAGGTCAGCATCCCCCCCCCTCCCCTCCTTCCGGCTGCCCTCTGTGTTGTAAAGTACTATCATCATGAACGAGGTCAGCATCCCCCCCCCTCCCCTCCTTCCGGCTGCCCTCTGTGTTGTAAAGTACTATCATCATGAACGAGGTCAGCATCCCCCCCCCTCCCCTCCTTCCGGCTGCCCTCTGTGTTGTAAAGTACTATCATCATGAACGAGGTCAGCATCCCCCCCCCTCCCCTCCTTCCGGCTGCCCTCTGTGTTGTAAAGTACTATCATCATGAACGAGGTCAGCATCCCCCCCCCTCCCCTCCTTCCGGCTGCCCTCTGTGTTGTAAAGTACTATCATCATGAACGAGGTCAGCATCCCCCCCCTCCCCTCCTTCCGGCTGCCCTCTGTGTTGTAAAGTACTATCATCATGAACGAGGTCAGCATCCCCCCCCCTCCCCTCCTTCCGGCTGCCCTCTGTGTTGTAAAGTACTATCATCATGAACGAGGTCAGCATCCCCCCCCTCCCCTCCTTCCGGCTGCCCTCTGTGTTGTAAAGTACTATCATCATGAACGAGGTCAGCATCCCCCCCCCTCCCCTCCTTCCGGCTGCCCTCTGTGTTGTAAAGTACTATCATCATGAACGAGGTCAGCATCCCCCCCCCTCCCTTCCTTCCGGCTGCCCTCTGTGTTGTAAAGTACTATCATCATGAACGAGGTCAGCATCCCCCCCCCTCCCCTCCTTCCGGCTGCCCTCTGTGTTGTAAAGTACTATCATCATGAACGAGGTCAGCATCCCCCCCCTCCCCTCCTTCCGGCTGCCCTCTGTGTTGTAAAGTACTATCATCATGAACGAGGTCAGCATCCCCCCCCCTCCCCTCCTTCCGGCTGCCCTCTGTGTTGTAAAGTACCATCATCATGAACGAGGTCAGCATCCCCCCCCTCCCCTCCTTCCGGCTGCCCTCTGTGTTGTAAAGTACTATCATCATGAACGAGGTCAGCATCCCCCCACTCCCCTCCTTCCGGCTGCCCTCTGTGTTGTAAAGTACTATCATCATGAACGAGGTCAGCATCCCACCCCCTCCCTTCCTTCCGGCTGCCCTCTGTGTTGTAAAGTACTATCATCATGAACGAGGTCAGCATCCCACCCCCTCCCTTCCTTCCGGCTGCCCTCTGTGTTGTAAAGTACTATCATCATGAACGAGGTCAGCATCCCCCCCACTCCCCTCCTTCCGGCTGCCCTCTGTGTTGTAAAGTACCATCATCATGAACGAGGTCAGCATCCCCCCCCCTCCCCTCCTTCCGGCTGCCCTCTGTGTTGTAAAGTACTATCATCATGAACGAGGTCAGCATCCCACCCCCTCCCTTCCTTCCGGCTGCCCTCTGTGTTGTAAAGTACTATCATCATGAACGAGGTCAGCATCCCCCCCACTCCCCTCCTTCCGGCTGCCCTCTGTGTTGTAAAGTACCATCATCATGAACGAGGTCAGCATCCCCCCCCCTCCCCTCCTTCCGGCTGCCCTCTGTGTTGTAAAGTACTATCATCATGAACGAGGTCAGCACCCCCCCCCTCCCCTCCTTCCGGCTGCCCTCTGTGTTGTAAAGTACTATCATCATGAACGAGGTCAGCATCCCCCCCCCTCCCCTCCTTCCGGCTGCCCTCTGTGTTGTAAAGTACTATCATCATGAACGAGGTCAGCATCCCCCCCACTCCCCTCCTTCCGGCTGCCCTCTGTGTTGTAAAGTACCATCATCATGAACGAGGTCAGCATCCCCCCCCCTCCCCTCCTTCCGGCTGCCCTCTGTGTTGTAAAGTACTATCATCATGAACGAGGTCAGCACCCCCCCCCCTCCCCTCCTTCCGGCTGCCCTCTGTGTTGTAAAGTACTATCATCATGAACGAGGTCAGCACCCCCCCCTCCCCTCCTTCCGGCTGCCCTCTGTGTTGTAAAGTACTATCATCATGAACGAGGTCAGCATCCCCCCCCCTCCCCTCCTTCCGGCTGCCCTCTGTGTTGTAAAGTACTATCATCATGAACGAGGTCAGCATCCCCCCCCCTCCCCTCCTTCCGGCTGCCCTCTGTGTTGTAAAGTACTATCATCATGAACGAGGTCAGCATCCCCCCCCCCCTCCCCTCCTTCCGGCTGCCCTCTGTGTTGTAAAGTACCATCATCATGAACGAGGTCAGCATCCCCCCCCCCCTCCCCTCCTTCCGGCTGCCCTCTGTGTTGTAAAGTACTATCATCATGAACGAGGTCAGCACCCCCCCCTCCCCTCCTTCCGGCTGCCCTCTGTGTTGTAAAGTACTATCATCATGAACGAGGTCAGCATCCCCCCCCCTCCCCTCCTTCCGGCTGCCCTCTGTGTTGTAAAGTACTATCATCATGAACGAGGTCAGCATCCCCCCCCCCTCCCCTCCTTCCGGCTGCCCTCTGTGTTGTAAAGTACTATCATCATGAACGAGGTCAGCACCCCCCCCCCTCCCCTCCTTCCGGCTGCCCTCTGTGTTGTAAAGTACTATCATCATGAACGAGGTCAGCACCCCCCCCCTCCCCTCCTTCCGGCTGCCCTCTGTGTTGTAAAGTACTATCATCATGAACGAGGTCAGCACTACCCCCTCCCCTCCTTCCGGCTGCCCTCTGTGTTGTAAAGTACTATCATCATGAACGAGGTCAGCATCCCCCCCTCCCCTCCTTCCGGCTGCCCTCTGTGTTGTAAAGTACTATCATCATGAACGAGGTCAGCATCCCCCCCTCCCCTCCTTCCGGCTGCCCTCTGTGTTGTAAAGTACCATCATCATGAACGAGGTCAGCACTACCCCCCGCCCCTGCCACTCCCCTCTGGTTTCACTGTATAGTAAGGTACCATCATCATGAACATCATGAACAACATGTTATTCCATCTTGCGCGGTGCAGAATTTGCGTGACGCCCTGGACAACATGTACGACGCCAAGGTGCCGTCCTCGTGGAAGAAGACCTCCTGGCAGTCCTCCACGCTTGGCTTCTGGTTCACGGAGCTGCTAGAACGAAACGACCAGTTCTCAAAGTGGATCTTCGAGGGCCGACCTATCGTCTTCTGGATGACGGGGTTCTTCAACCCGCAAGGTGCGTGCTCAGCAGTTAATGACCAACCAATGACCAGCCTTCTCCTCCTTTTTTTTTATAATGTCGTTAATATTTCTGAGGTTTTAACTGCGAAAAACACATGCAACTCAAAAATCTCCAGGCATGGCAACTGTAGTGTACCAGGGTGAAGGGACACATATTATCTGGCAGGTAAATCGAACCAATCGGATAAATAATCCCTTGTGGTAATAAGGTTGATTTACTTTTGTGGCGCGCAAGAAACTGATCAGAAGCATAATATAGGACCAGAATAAACCAGTGTTTACTGGTCTTCTTAACATGTTTGGTTGAGAGCGGCCTTATTGGAATCGTACTTCGTTACGCAAAGAGAATACAGAAAATACTGTAGCAATACAGTCTTGTTCTCGGGGAAATCACATCCATGTTATCGTTGACATTCATATGAAGGGAGAACATTCACATTGTAGTTATCCATCTCTACATTAAATGCTGTATGAGCTTATACATATGTAGACTATGCTGTTTAGGTGTTGGCCCCGTGTTTTTCCAGGTTTCCTGACGGCTATGAGACAGGAAGTGACGAGGGCCCACAAAGGCTGGTCCCTGGACAGCGTCATCCTTCACAATGACGTCACCAAGTTTTTCAAGGATGACATCGCCACCTCGCCGGCGGTATGGATATCTCTCCATTGTCTCTTAAACTATACATGTAAATGTTATATTTTATCAATAGGCCAATTAATATGAATAATAAAAGGCGCCGATAGGTACAGCTAACTAGTCAGGGTTGAGATCTTTCCGATGTTATATTTTATCAATAGGCCAATTAATATGAATAATAAAAGGCGCCGATAGGTACAGCTAACTAGTCAGGGTTGAGATCTTTCCGATGTTATATTTTATCAATAGATCAATTAATATGAATAATAAAAGGCGCCGATAGGTACAGCTAACTAGTCAGGGTTGAGATCTTTCCGATGTTATATTTTATCAATAGGTCAATTAATATGAATAATAAAAGGCGCCGATAGGTACAGCTAACTAGTCAGGGTTGAGATCTTTCCGATGTTATATTTTATCAATAGGTCAATTAATATGAATAATAAAAGGCGCCGATAGGTACAGCTAACTAGTCAGGGTTGAGATCTTTCCGATGTTATATTTTATCAATAGGTCAATTAATATGAATAATAAAAGGCGCCGATAGGTACAGCTAACTAGTCAGGGTTGAGATCTTTCCGATGTTATATTTTATCAATAGGTCAATTAATATGAATAATAAAAGGCGCCGATAGGTACAGCTAACTAGTCAGGGTTGAGATCTTTCCGATGTTATATTTTATCAATAGGTCAATTAATATGAATAATAAAAGGCGCCGATAGGTACAGCTAACTAGTCAGGGTTGAGATCTTTCCGATGTTATATTTTATCAATAGATCAATTAATATGAATAATAAAAGGCGCCGATAGGTACAGCTAACTAGTCAGGGTTGAGATCTTTCCGATGTTATATTTTATCAATAGGTCAATTAATATGAATAATAAAAGGCGCCGATAGGTACAGCTAACTAGTCAGGGTTGAGATCTTTCCGATGTTATATTTTATCAATAGGTCAATTAATATGAATAATAAAAGGCGCCGATAGGTACAGCTAACTAGTCAGGGTTGAGATCTTTCCGATGTTATATTTTATCAATAGGTCAATTAATATGAATAATAAAAGGCGCCGATAGGTACAGCTAACTAGTCAGGGTTGAGATCTTTCCGATGTTATATTTTATCAATAGGTCAATTAATATGAATAATAAAAGGCGCCGATAGGTACAGCTAACTAGTCAGGGTTGAGATCTTTCCGATGTTATATTTTATCAATAGGTCAATTAATATGAATAATAAAAGGCGCCGATAGGTACAGCTAACTAGTCAGGGTTGAGATCTTCCGATGTTATATTTTATCAATAGGTCAATTAATATGAATAATAAAAGGCGCCGATAGGTACAGCTAACTAGTCAGGGTTGAGATCTTTCCGATGTTATATTTTATCAATAGGTCAATTAATATGAATAATAAAAGGCGCCGATAGGTACAGCTAACTAGTCAGGGTTGAGATCTTTCCGATGTTATATTTTATCAATAGGTCAATTAATATGAATAATAAAAGGCGCCGATAGGTACAGCTAACTAGTCAGGTTGAGATTTTTCCGATTTTTCCCGTTTAAATGTTTCCGGTTTAAAAATTGGGGGGGTGGGGGGCCCAGCTGCAGCTTAATCAATTAATTTCTCTTGATAAATCTCAAGGAATTTATCATTTAGCAATGCATAGACTGCTATCAGAAGTGCCTTAAATTGGGCCTCCTGGCCCTTAAACTCAAATAAGTTTGGCTTTCATATATATGCACAATAATGGGCAGCAAACCCCTCCATGTCTACCTGTTACAGGAGGGAGTGTACATCCACGGCCTGTACCTGGACGGGGCGAGCTGGGACCGCCGCAACTGTCGCCTGGTGGAGGCCCAGCCCAAGGCAAGTCTCACTGACATTTCCGTCATTTACTTTCAGATTTTCATTCTATTCCGTTTGCCGCTTATATTTTAAACCTGATAATTTCGCTTTATTTTCGCCATATAATATGTATTCATACAAGCGTTGCCTCTCACACGTGTGTTTGTTCAAATGTTATTGTACACGCGCATTGTTTGTAGTGTACCGTTTGTATTGTTCGTTGTAAACATTGTGTATTGTTCGTTGTAAACATTGTGTTTGTTGTAAACATTGCGTTCCTTGTAAACATGTCTTGTTTGTTGTAAACATTGTGTTTGTTGTAAACGTTGCATTCGTTGTAAACATTGTTGTAAACATTATGACGTCGTTGTCGTTGAAGCCATGTTGTTTGTTGTCAACAGGTGTTGTTTACGCCGATGCCGGTCGTGCACATGTACGCCATCCAGCAGGCACCGCGTGACGCACGCCTCTACCAGTGTCCGGTCTACAAGAAGCCGCACCGCACAGACCTCACCTACATCACCTTCATCGTCATCAAGACCGTCCAGAGTCCGGACCACTGGACCCTCAGGGGGGTGGCCGCCCTCTGTGACATCAAGTAACCTGTCTGCCACCGTCCAGAGCCTAGACCACTGGACCCTCAGGGGGGTGGCCGCCCTCTGTGACATCAAGTAACCTGTCTGCTACGGTCCAGAGCCTAGACCACTGGACCCTCAGGGGGGTGGCCGCCCTCTGTGACATCAAGTAACCTGTCTGCCACCGTCCAGAGCCTAGACCGCTGGACCCTCAGGGGGGTGGCCGCCCTCTGTGACATCAAGTAACCTGTCTGCTACCGTCCAGAGCCTAGACCACTGGACCCTCAGGGGGGTGGCCGCCCTCTGTGACATCAAGTAACCTGTCTGCCACCTTCATATGTTAACACATCTAGGCGTCATATTTGTTATTGCATAATGTAGTGGCATTAACGCCATACACGAAATGGTCTCAAGCTACGTACAAGGTATAATATTCAGCCTATTTTGTTGATGTTATTACCATATGTGTCATCGATGTTCCCATGATCTTCATAACTGTTGCGTCATTGGAGTCATGTATAGCTTTATATGTTACTGCTGCTGCCAAATATGTTCAACCCGTGAGATTTTGTCCTTTCACTGCCAAATATGCCTTCAGTATTACCCGCTGTGTTATTGTTACTGCTGGATATGTTGTTAGAAGTGGCAGATTGTGTCCTTTGGCTGTCTTCTTCTTTATTTGACCAGAAACACCGGATATGTGCCAATTACTGCCAATAGTAACTGTATTAATGTACGATATGTGGCTACTTGTAATCGCTATTTATGCCATAATCTGCCTGTCTCTACCATCTGTGTCACGCCTACTATGTGACTGTTATTTATAACATACCTTGTCTGCCCCGGTTATCTTGTCTGAGTGGCTGTCTGAAGTCGAAAGCTAAAGGTACGTTCAATGTGGCTATTAACTTCCCATGGCGTATCTTTAGTTACATATTATGAAACTTAACTGAAATAAAAGTTTGTTACTTCGAATCTTCCTCGTGTTTTTTGTAATAACGCTGTATATCAACCTGTTGATGAGCCCTGTGAGTACATGTATAAGGGTAACAACGAAAGGGTGCCTGGAATTCCCAAACGTAAACGTTTTTTGGGGCCCCAATAGATTCCGCGGTCAAAATGGACCAATGTTTTCACCAGACACGTTTTCATTGTATTCTAGACATATATTTCGTCATTCTCGCTTCTAACGTCGAAAGATATTACGTTATTCTCGCCCGTAACGTCGAAAGATATTACGTTATTCTTGCCCGTAACGTCGAAACATATTACGTTATTTTCCCCAGAACGTAATATATTTCGACGTTACGGGCGAGAATAACGTAATATCTTTCGACGTTACGGTCCAGAGTAACGTAATATCTTAAGTTAGGGTGAGAATAAGGTAATATCTTAATTATTCTCGCCCGTAACGTCGAAAGATATTACGTTATTCTCACCCTAACTTAAGATATTACGATATTCTCGCCCGTAACGTCGAAAGATATTACCTTATTCTCACCCTAACGCAAGATATTACGTTATGGTCACCCTAAGGTAAGATCTTACGTTATTCCCGGGCCGCAGTGATGGGCGAGATCCATTCATTCCTGGATCATAACGCGGACATAATGTTTGGACGTCATAATGTTACCATCCATTTTCTGTTGGTGGGCGGGTGGGGACCGAGCGGTAGGCCCCCCTCACTGCCATCAAGCAGTAGCGGATCCAGCAGGAGGGTGGGGGGGGGGGCTACTGCGGTTTAAGCCCACCACCCCGTTGGTCAAGCGGCCGAAGCCCCCCCCCCCCCCCCCCCCGAGAATAAAGAAGCCCTGTCCATGTCCAGGAGGAGCAACCTGATGCTGAAGGGCCAGTGCCCCCCTCCCCCCCCCCCCCTTATGCAGTGTAATCGCGAAATCCCCACCTCCCCCCCCCCCACACACACACCTAGTCTAGATTTGCCCCTGTAAAGCACAAACTGGCCCCTCGTCACTCAGTGAACTGATCACCAGTACAGCCAATAGCTTGGGCCTGAGGGGTCTCGATCAGGTCTGTATGTAACGCAAGCGCCATCACCACGTACATACACAGCCCTTTATTTATATAACGGCCATGATCTATCTATTACTTCAGTCTTGTTGTTGTCACGTGATCATGCGGTACTGTTCTTCAACGCTCCTACGTCACAGCAACAGACCCCACTCACCCCGCACCGGAGCCAGTCACACCAGCCAACGAACCTCTCAGCTTCCTGCGCCTGCCAGCCTCCCACTCGACCGTCATCCGATGGTCTGAACCAGCTCCCTGCGTCACCAGTGACCCCCCCGCCGCCCTTACCCCCAATCGCTCCTCATCCCCTCCTTTTCTTCTCGTCCGACATTGTGACCGCCTCACTGGGAGGCAGGCACCCCCACAACCCCCGCCCCTACGACACACACACACACACACCACCACCACCACACACTCCCGCCTTCTGACGTCATCGCTGCCAGCAGACGACATCTTCGAGGACACGTTTTGCCATATAAGGAAACCGGAAACGCGGCAGTGTCGGGGATAAACAGGAAACGGACTCACTGGGTGACTGTGGGTGGGGGGTGGCTGGCTGGCTGTGAGTGACGGGCGTATAGAGGAGAAGGTGGGAAGGAGAGGGAAGAGGAAGGAGGGGATGAGCGGCATGGGAAGGCGAGGCGGGTTCTGAGCCTAGAGGCAGGCTAGATGATGTGGATGTCGCGGCTTTCTTGCCTACGTCAACAACAGGCCTGACGTGGGTGGCAGGGACTCGGTGGGTGGGGGAACCCAGTGTAGTTTGCATCCTGCTGGCGGTCACACAACAGGAGGGAACTGTTTTACTCCGCTGCTGCCTTGTATCCCCATCTCCCTCACACTCACACGTCATTTAACTGCGAAGTGAAATCACCAGCTGGGTGACCCAGGAGGGGACACCCAGCCCCACAGAATCCTGGTTGTCGGTCAGTGACGCGGCTTCTTCACCGTTGTAACCAGGACGACAACTGTGAAGAGTCAGTTCAGTACATGGGATAAACACATCCACAGTCGGCGACGAGCGATCGAACCTCCGTTTACTGAGGCTTTATAGGATTATAGACAATTTATCAGAAGTCTAGAATTGAGTGGATTCTGGCGTTCGACCTAGGCCAGCATCGGGTAAGTGTCTGCCCAGATATCATTTACCTGTTTGTGTGCTTAAAGATTGAACGTTGCGGTCCTGGCTTCGATTTACCGTGGTGACGTCATGATTTCCAGATTGTCTTTCATGCAAGTAAATTACCTCTATTTCGAACCCCAAATGGCCATGGTCCAGCCTCATATGTGCCGGAGTGTTTCTCGTTATAAACATATACAAAATGATGTTTACATGTTTACTCAAGTTCAGCTTGTTTACTGATATATTATTGATGTTTATAGAAACATGCATGAGGGGGAGGGGTCTACAGCGATGCATTATCTATTCATTTGCAGGATGGGTAACGAAAATATCTTGTTTTTAGAATTTTGGGGGGCATTGAAATATAATTGTTCAGTTCATGGTAGTTCATGTTCATGCCTGCATACTGCACACATAAAGGCAAATCGCCCATAAACTGATAAATAGACGTAAATATGCGGCCAACACGAGACGTGTTTATGACATGTCGCTCCTCGTGGAAACTAAAAGTACCAACCCTCGTAAACATTATTAGCGCGACTTAATAGAATAATAGTAGGTCTAATAATAATCTCCTTATTTCGGGACACAATTACGTACAAAATTGTGTTTATTGTACAACAATTACATCTTAAAGACCTTATACTGAAGTAGATCGAAAAATGGTAGTTCATGTAATGGCTACGAAGCCATGAAGAAGGCTGGGGTGTGTGTAGGATGGGAGTGGTAATGATTGAGTCCCAAGACCACCATATAAGAGATTCGGTGCCAAGGAAGGGCGTGTGCAGGGGTTGTGGTTATAATTCTTGACTTGGACCCCAAGAGGGTGGGCAGGGGTTGGCAGTACAGAGGTTATTATTACAGCATTCAGACTAACGCGGAGCAAACAGATAGATAACGCGATTTCGATCATGTCGACCCCTGTGACGTCAACGGAGACGTTATGACGGCTCCTCGCTGGGAAATAACGACTTTCCTGGCGATGGATGACCTTAAATGACCTTCACAACGCATACCGTACAAGGCGCTGGTGACTGATTCTTGCAAGGGAGTGGGTGGAGGGTGGGGGGGGGGAGGTCTACCGAGTCTACCGATGACGACGACAATGGCGGATCCAAGGGAGGGGGGGGGGGGGTCAACCCCCCCACCCCTTTAAGGACTGTTAAAAAGCCTAATGAAGAACTAGGTTGGTGGTACAGAGACAGTATATATATACTAATTGGAATAAGTTAATTAATTAATTAAATTATACAGGGGGGTCCCCCCCCCCTTTGAGGATGAATGCCGTTTTTCAATGCAACATTGTGGTCATCTGAGGCGTGGACACCCCCCCCCCCTAGGTCGGGCAAAAATTGGTGGATCCCCCAATCGCAGGGTTGGACCCCCCCCCCTTTTAACGCCACTGAATGGGTTATAAATATTGTACTCAAGTCTTCCTTGTGCCATAATGCCTCACGCACGCCCTTCGGTAAGAGACACACTGTAAGTGCTGAGCGTAGGAAATAACCCAAAGCATTGCAAGCCGTACACATTGTCTTGTCTACCCCCCCCCCCCCCTCCCTCCTCTGCCGCACACACCCACACCGCATTCCGCTAGCACCCCTCCTTCAAGTTCATTGTCTAGTGCATTGTCGCTGGGTGCCCGACGATAAAGATGAAACCGCGTCGTGTTATTAAAAATAATATCTTCTATACACATACGAGACAAAAATGCACAGACATTTTGGGAGTACAAGTTGATAAAAGTAAATGGTGTGATTTAAACTAGGGCATCAAAGGCTACTGTAGACGAGAGGACTCTGAGCTTGTAGTTTTTAATTTTCCAAAGAGCTTTAGTAACAAATCGATTCTTGTACAGAAGCAAACTAGTTACTTCAGAGATTTGTGCTTTCTGCTCAATTTCGTCAGAAACAATTGAGCACCTTCTCTTTGAATGCCCATCTGTGAGACCCATTTGGCATGAGTTAGAACGTTGGCTCGAGTCCGCATCAGCCCAGACCATATGTACTTGTTTTATACTGATATCAAGCATATGTTCAGAATAGATTTGTCCCCACATAGCCAACTTATTAATCATTTGACTTTAACTAGCCGCCCCGCTCGCTCCGCTCGCGGGACGTCTAGCGTTCGTAGTGATAAGCGAAAGAAATAACAGTATGACAGTATTTTGTTTTATGCGTCAAATAGTAGCAGGCAGAAGACATTGGGCAGAAATAACATCGATAATTATATTGACATAAATTGAGACCGGGGGCTACGGAATAACGGGACATAAATGTTAAGGATATTTAAACACTTTCAATCTGTGCAATTATTGTGCATCCAGTACAGAATGCTCAAATTGCGGTTAAAGCACGCTAATAAACGAATATCAGTCCAGTAACACTAAGGCCCAAGCTCATACATTGATTGAGTAAAAAAAGGGACTGTTTCCCGTCCGTTGTTCGTCATTTAACGTAGTACTACTAACTTCAGTGGATAAAATCTGCCAGACGTCCTGGTTGGATCTATAGAATTGACGTGTAGTAAAATTGAATACTGCTGTGACTGATGCTAAGAGAAGCGTATTATAGGCAAGGTCCCCCGGGCAGAGTTCGTTCTCTTGCTACTAATGGGAAGTTGTGGACGCGAGACAGTACGGGATTTGTTTGTTTTGATGACGGTTCGGGCGATAAGGCGTTGGGAGAAATATTATTACTGTTGGCACCAAGCCAGGTAGCCCGTCGCAGGCCGCGGGATATAAGGTGATAAGGACCCAGCGGTTGTGTTGACACATGCGATATCTTTGGCACATCTAAGAGCGACGGCTGGATATTAATAGGTTCTCATGGCGTAGGTTCTCAAGGCGGCTGCTGATGCCAATGGGCTCTTGCATGCCGCGGCATAGTGGGAGAGACAGCTTCATTTTATTAGTATAGATGGTTAAACAAATATATATATATATATATATTACTGCAAGTGGTCAAACACGGTTAAAGTTTGTCTGGTTGTGAAAAACTGTATCAAGCATTACTATAGACTCGAAAAGAGTGCGGTAGTATGGAAACAGAATCTTAGTACAGATATGTTTTATAAGAAATAGAGACCACTATCAGACTATGCAACACTAAGCGTATAATGTCATGTTTTTGTGGGTCTACTGTGTATGTTCCCTTCGATTTGTGCTTTGTATGATGTATAAGTACATCATAGTGGAATTAAACAATAATAATTCGACAAGGCAACCTGCCCCCCTCCCCCCACCCACCCTCAGGAGTCCTAAATATGGAAGGCTACATGGTTAATAACGGTGACATAGGCATATCTAAACCATATCGCCGCTAAGATAAGGTCATGACGTCCTGGCGTCAAGTTCTGAGCGAGGTGCGGCTTGCGGGGGGATCCTACAGCAGACAAACCTCCAGTCCCCTACAGAGTTCCCCGTGCTGGGCGAAACTCAATGAGGATCGTGGTTAATTTGTCTCAGCGGGTCAGAAACTAGGCTCTACACACAGTGACACGTCCAGACACAGCCCGATTGAGTTCCTGGCGGACCACTCTCAACCCTCGCCCCCCCCCCCCCCACCACCGCCTCACCCCTCAACTCCCACCCCCCGCATGCCTTGTGGTTGAGAGTCGGGCGAGAGGTCGCACACTCAATCCAGGGCCTGTAAGTTACATGGCCCGTAAGTTACAGGGCCCGTACATTGCATGGCCCGTACGTTACATGGCCCGTAAGTTACAGGGCCCGTACATTGCATGGCCGTAAGTTACAGGGCCGTACGTTACATGACCCGTAAGTTACAGGGCCCGTAAGTTACAAAGCCCGTACGTTAGATGGCCCGTAAGTTACAGGGCCCGTACGTTACATGGCCCGTACGTTAGATGGCCCGTAAGTTACAGGGCCCGTAAGTTAGAGGGCCCGTACGTTACATGGCCCGTAAGTTACATGGCCCGTAAGTTAGAGGGCCCGTACATTGCATGGCCGGTTTACAGGTATCGCGAGCATCGCTTAACGTAATGACATCCCTTAAAACTATGCCAACATCACCCCACCGAGAGACGTGAGGACTGCAGGGAGAGATATCACCACACCGAGAGACGTGAGGACTGCAGGGAGAGACATCACCACACCGAGAGACGTGAGGACTGCAGGGAGAGACATCACCACACCGAGAGACGTGAGGACTGCAGGGAGAGATATCACCACACCGAGAGACGTGAGGACTGCAGGGAGAGATACCACCACACCGAGAGACGTGAGGACTGCAGGGAGAGACATCACCACACCGAGAGACGTGAGGACTGCAGGGAGAGACATCACCACACCGAGAGACGTGAGGACTGCAGGGAGAGACATCACCACACCGAGAGACGTGAGGACTGCAGGGAGAGACATCACCACACCGAGAGACGTGAGGACCTGCAGGGAGAGACATGACCACACCGAGAGACGTGAGGACTGCAGGGAGAGACATGACCACACCGAGAGACGTGAGGACTGCAGGGAGAGACATGACCACACCGAGAGACGTGAGGACTGCAGGGAGAGACATGACCACACCGAGAGACGTGAGGACTGCAGGGAGAGACATGACCACACCGAGAGACGTGAGGACTGCAGGGAGAGACATGACCACACCGAGAGACGTGAGGACTGCAGGGAGAGACATCACCACACCGAGAGACGTGAGGACTGCAGGGAGAGACATCACCACACCGAGAGACGTGAGGACTGCAGGGAGAGACATCACCACACCGAGAGACGTGAGGACTGCAGGGAGAGACATGACCACACCGAGAGACGTGAGGACTGCAGGGAGAGACATCACCACACCGAGAGACGTGAGGACTGCAGGGAGAGACATGACCACACCGAGAGACGTGAGGACTGCAGGGAGAGACATCACCACACCGAGAGACGTGAGGACTGCAGGGAGAGATACCACCACACCGAGAGACGTGAGGACTGCAGGGAGAGACATGACCACACCGAGAGACGTGAGGACTGCAGGGAGAGACATCACCACACCGAGAGACGTGAGGACTGCAGGGAGAGACATGACCACACCGAGAGACGTGAGGACTGCAGGGAGAGACATGACCACACCGAGAGACGTGAGGACTGCAGGGAGAGACATGACCACACCGAGAGACGTGAGGACTGCAGGGAGAGACATGACCACACCGAGAGACGTGAGGACTGCAGGGAGAGACATGACCACACCGAGAGACGTGAGGACTGCAGAGAGAGACATCACCACACCGAGAGACGTGAGGACTGCAGGGAGAGACATCACCACACCGAGAGACGTGAGGACTGCAGGGAGAGACATGACCACACCGAGAGACGTGAGGACTGCAGGGAGAGACATGACCACACGAGAGACGTGAGGACTGCAGGGAGAGACATGACCACACCGAGAGACGTGAGGACTGCAGGGAGAGACATGACCACACCGAGAGACGTGAGGACTGCAGGGAGAGACATCACCACACCGAGAGACGTGAGGACTGCAGGGAGAGACATGACCACACCGAGAGACGTGAGGACTGCAGGGAGAGACATGACCACACCGAGAGACGTGAGGACTGCAGGGAGAGACATGACCACACCGAGAGACGTGAGGACTGCAGGAGAGACATGACCACACCGAGAGACGTGAGGACTGCAGGAGAGACATGACCACACCGAGAGACGTGAGGACTGCAGGGAGAGACATCACCACACCGAGAGACGTGAGGACTGCAGGGAGAGACATCACCACACCGAGAGACGTGAGGACTGCAGGGAGAGACATCACCACACCGAGAGACGTGAGGACTGCAGGGAGAGACATGACCACACCGAGAGACGTGAGGACTGCAGGGAGAGACATGACCACACCGAGAGACGTGAGGACTGCAGGGAGAGACATGACCACACCGAGAGACGTGAGGACTGCAGGGAGAGACATGACCACACCGAGAGACGTGAGGACTGCAGGGAGAGACAGGACCACACAGAGAGACGTGAGGACTGCAGGGAGAGACATCACCACACCGAGAGACGTGAGGACTGCAGGGAGAGACATGACCACACCGAGAGACGTGAGGACTGCAGGGAGAGACATCACCACACCGAGAGACGTGAGGACTGCAGGGAGAGACATCACCACACCGAGAGACGTGAGGACTGCAGGGAGAGACATGACCACACCGAGAGACGTGAGGACTGCAGGGAGAGACATGACCACACAGAGAGACGTGAGGACTGCAGGGAGAGACATGACCACACCGAGAGACGTGAGGACTGCAGGGAGAGACATGACCACACCGAGAGACGTGAGGACTGCAGGGAGAGACATGACCACACCGAGAGACGTGAGGACTGCAGGGAGAGACATGACCACACCGAGAGACGTGAGGACTGCAGGGAGAGACATGACCACACCGAGAGGCGTGAGGACTGCAGGGAGAGACATGACCACACCGAGAGACGTGAGGACTGCAGGGAGAGACATCACCACACCGAGAGACGTGAGGACTGCAGGGAGAGACATCACCACACCGAGAGACGTGAGGACTGCAGGGAGACCAATCACCACACAGAGAGACGTGAGGACTGCAGGGAGAGACATGACCACACCGAGAGACGTGAGGACTGCAGGGAGAGACATCACCACACCGAGAGACGTGAGGACTGCAGGGAGAAACATGACCACACCGAGAGACGTGAGGACTGCAGGGAGAGACATGACCACACAGAGAGACGTGAGGACTGCAGGGAGAGACATCACCACACCGAGAGACGTGAGGACTGCAGGGAGAGACATGACCACACCGAGAGACGTGAGGACTGCAGGGAGAGACATGACCACACCGAGAGACGTGAGGACTGCAGGGAGAGACATCACCACACCGAGAGACGTGAGGACTGCAGGGAGAGACATGACCACACCGAGAGACGTGAGGACTGCAGGGAGAGACATCACCACACCGAGAGACGTGAGGACTGCAGGGAGAGACATGACCACACCGAGAGACGTGAGGACTGCAGGGAGAGACATCACCACACCGAGAGACGTGAGGACTGCAGGGAGAGACATCACCACACCGAGAGACGTGAGGACTGCAGGGAGAGACATCACCACACCGAGAGACGTGAGGACTGCAGGGAGAGACATCACCACACCGAGAGACGTGAGGACTGCAGGGAGAGACATCACCACACCGAGAGACGTGAGGACTGCAGGGAGAGACATCACCACACCGAGAGACGTGAGGACTGCAGGGAGAGACATCACCACATCGAGAGACGTGAGGACTGCAGGGAGAGACATGGCCACACCGAGAGACGTGAGGACTGCAGGGAGAGACATGACCACACCGAGAGACGTGAGGACTGCAGGGAGAGACATCACCACACCGAGAGACGTGAGGACTGCAGGGAGAGACATGACCACACCGAGAGACGTGAGGACTGCAGGGAGAGACATGACCACACCGAGAGACGTGAGGACTGCAGGGAGAGACATCACCACACCGAGAGACGTGAGGACTGCAGGGAGAGACATGACCACACCGAGAGACGTGAGGACTGCAGGGAGAAACATGACCACACCGAGAGACGTGAGGACTGCAGGGAGAGACATGACCACACCGAGAGACGTGAGGACTGCAGGGAGAGACATGACCACACCGAGAGACGTGAGGACTGCAGGAGAGACATGACCACACCGAGAGACGTGAGGACTGCAGGGAGAGACATGACCACACCGAGAGACGTGAGGACTGCAGGGAGAGACATGACCACACCGAGAGACGTGAGGACTGCAGGGAGAGACATGACCACACCGAGAGACGTGAGGACTGCAGGGAGAGACATGACCACACCGAGAGACGTGAGGACTGCAGGGAGAGACATGACCACACCGAGAGACGTGAGGACTGCAGGGAGAGACATGACCACACCGAGAGACGTGAGGACTGCAGGGAGAGACATGACCACACCGAGAGACGTGAGGACTGCAGGGAGAGACATGACCACACAGAGAGACGTGAGGACTGCAGGGAGAGACATGACCACACCGAGAGACGTGAGGACTGCAGGGAGAGACATGACCACACCGAGAGACGTGAGGACTGCAGGGAGAGACATGACCACACCGAGAGACGTGAGGACTGCAGGGAGAGACATGACCACACCGAGAGACGTGAGGACTGCAGGGAGAGACATCACCACACAGAGAGACGTGAGGACTGCAGGGAGAGACATGACCACACCGAGAGACGTGAGGACTGCAGGGAGAGACATGACCACACCGAGAGACGTGAGGACTGCAGGGAGAGACATGACCACACCGAGAGACGTGAGGACTGCAGGGAGAGACATGACCACACCGAGAGACGTGAGGACTGCAGGGAGAGACATGACCACACCGAGAGACGTGAGGACTGCAGGGAGAGACACCGAGAGACGTGAAGACTGCAGGGAGAGACATCACCACACCGAGAGACGTGAGGACTGCAGGGAGAGACATGACCACACCGAGAGACGTGAGGACTGCAGGGAGAGACATCACCACGCCGAGAGACGTGAGGACTGCAGGGAGAGACATGACCACACCGAGAGACGTGAGGACTGCAGGGAGAGACATCACCACACCGAGAGACGTGAGGACTGCAGGGAGAGACATGACCACACCGAGAGACGTGAGGACTGCAGGGAGAGACATCACCACACAGAGAGACGTGAGGACTGCAGGGAGAGACATCACCACACCGAGAGACGTGAGGACTGCAGGGAGAGACATCACCACACCGAGAGACGTGAGGACTGCAGGGAGAGACATCACCACACCGAGAGACGTGAGGACTGCAGGGAGAGACATCACCACACCGAGAGACGTGAGGACTGCAGGGAGAGACATGACCACACCGAGAGACGTGAGGACTGCAGGAGAGACATGACCACACCGAGAGACGTGAGGACTGCAGGGAGAGACATGACCACACCGAGAGACGTGAGGACTGCAGGGAGAGACATGACCACACCGAGAGACGTGAGGACTGCAGGGAGAGACATGACCACACCGAGAGACGTGAGGACTGCAGGGAGAGACATGACCACACCGAGAGACGTGAGGACTGCAGGGAGAGACATGACCACACAGAGAGACGTGAGGACTGCAGGGAGAGACATGACCACACCGAGAGACGTGAGGACTGCAGGGAGAGACATGACCACACCGAGAGACGTGAGGACTGCAGGGAGAGACATGACCACACCGAGAGACGTGAGGACTGCAGGGAGAGACATGACCACACCGAGAGACGTGAGGACTGCAGGGAGAGACATCACCACACAGAGAGACGTGAGGACTGCAGGGAGAGACATGACCACACCGAGAGACGTGAGGACTGCAGGGAGAGACATGACCACACCGAGAGACGTGAGGACTGCAGGGAGAGACATGACCACACCGAGAGACGTGAGGACTGCAGGGAGAGACATGACCACACCGAGAGACGTGAGGACTGCAGGGAGAGACATGACCACACCGAGAGACGTGAGGACTGCAGGGAGAGACACCGAGAGACGTGAAGACTGCAGGGAGAGACATCACCACACCGAGAGACGTGAGGACTGCAGGGAGAGACATGACCACACCGAGAGACGTGAGGACTGCAGGGAGAGACATCACCACGCCGAGAGACGTGAGGACTGCAGGGAGAGACATGACCACACCGAGAGACGTGAGGACTGCAGGGAGAGACATCACCACACCGAGAGACGTGAGGACTGCAGGGAGAGACATGACACACCGAGAGACGTGAGGACTGCAGGGAGAGACATCACCACACAGAGAGACCGTGAGGACTGCAGGGAGAGACATCACCACACCGAGAGACGTGAGGACTGCAGGGAGAGACATCA
The DNA here is from genome assembly GCA_964019135.1 of Arenicola marina. Lineage (NCBI taxonomy): Eukaryota > Metazoa > Annelida > Polychaeta > Arenicolidae > Arenicola > Arenicola marina. Next base: position 8,450,126 of record OZ025250.1, read on the forward strand.
CCACACCGAGAGACGTGAGGACTGCAGGGAGAGACATCACCACACCGAGAGACGTGAGGACTGCAGGGAGAGACATCACCACACCGAGAGACGTGAGGACTGCAGGGAGAGACATGACCACACCGAGAGACGTGAGGACTGCAGGGAGAGACATGACCACACCGAGAGACGTGAGGACTGCAGGGAGAGACATCACCACACCGAGAGACGTGAGGACTGCAGGGAGAGACATGACCACACCGAGAGACGTGAGGACTGCAGGGAGAGACATGACCACACCGAGAGACGTGAGGACTGCAGGGAGAGACATCACCACACCGAGAGACGTGAGGACTGCAGGGAGAGACATGACCACACCGAGAGACGTGAGGACTGCAGGGAGAGACATGACCACACAGAGAGACGTGAGGACTGCAGGGAGAGACATGACCACACCGAGAGACGTGAGGACTGCAGGGAGAGACATGACCACACCGAGAGACGTGAGGACTGCAGGGAGAGACATGACCACACCGAGAGACGTGAGGACTGCAGGGAGAGACATAACCGACCGCCCGGGACAGACAGTTGCATTACATGGTCGGACAAGTCAGAAGGCTGGTTGTAGTATGCCCGACGGGGCAGGTGAAGATTTACACTGCGATCTTTGCTATTCAGGTTCAGCAGGTGTTACACTGAGCAAACAACCTTGAGGCACTGATCAATGCGAACAATAACTGCACGGTAGCTTTCGTTTTTTTGGCCGAGCGATTGGTGAAATAAACTATTGCGGATAACTTAAATACAACACGACATAAATAAATTATAATATATGGCCTGTACGGCTGTATCGTAACATAACATCACATCGGAAAACTGTGCGCTCAGACATAGGAGCTCACTTTCCGGAACATGACATTGCAGAAGCGCCGAAATCCCTGTAATTTAAATAAGACAGTAAATAAATTGTTTATTATTTGCATCGTTGTTTAATTAGACAGGTAAATGTTCAGCAGGACGTGGGGCGGGGGGGGGGGGGGGGGGGGGCAGGCCAATCTCAACACCGCGTCCCCGACAGGACAGGCAGACGACATCCAAAGTTAATGTCTGTCCCTGGACTGTGTTGGTGGGGGGGGGGGGGGTCGAGGGCTATGGTTCAGCAGTTTGTATAAGAAGGTCTCACTCACACACGCACCACGCGCCCAGTACGCACTGCGCTTTGTCATGACACCTGCCACATAATTACAGACAACGATCAAACTGATTACTGCCAGCTGAACCTGAAAACGACATTGCGCAATTAAGTAATTAAGTACAAAGCGTGGTTTAGTTTTTCGCGCAACCTGACCAGCACGAGTTATTTGCAGGTTCCTTCCCCGACATATAGTGCAGGCAAGTTACCGCGATCGTGATATAAATGGGAAGTTCGCCTGGACTCCTGCAATTTAAAG